>VDFB02161435.1:0-37560 GCA_007258455.2 Sequoia sempervirens | reverse complement strand
TTTTGTGCTTCATCATATTTACAAAGAGATTGAAAAATAAGGGTTTCATCATCAGAGGATTGTTTTTGGGTATGAATGTTTTCATTGTAATTTCATGACTATTCTGAAATAATATTACAATTGTGTTTCTGTGTTTCTTGCTTTTGTACGTTTTATGCATTATCTGGTAAATATTCCAAGGAAGCTTCAAAACTTCAAACCAACAGTTGTAAATTTAGCTCAGGGAGGACCAGGGGTCATCACATCAAAATAGCGTTAGAAAGGGGTGCTTCTAAAGTGTGGGTTGAGGGCGACTCCCTCAATATAGTGAAGTATTTGAATGACATTCAAAATCTGAGTTGGACAATAGAGTCACTCATTAATGATTCTATCATGATGCCGTGGTCATTTGAAGAGACCTGTGTATCTCATACTTATAGGGAAGGAAATTCCTTAATAGATTTCTTTGCAAACAAGGTTGTCAAGCTTATTAATTTTAAGTTGTGGGAATAGTAGTCTTCCCTTCTCGAGAGGGATAAACTATTATTATGAGATGACAACTAGACATGAGGATTCGATAGGGGGTGATCAGGTAATAATCTCTATCCTACATGCCACATGCTTTATGGGTTGTGTTTGGCCCAATCTTGAGACCATTTGCATTTTTAGAAGTGTCATTGGGATCTGGTTCTTGTTGTTGGTTGGTATTTCTGAAATGGGTGAGGATAGGAGCAGGCTCGAGCCCATCTCCTGTGACAAATGGAAGAACAAACCTAAAGTTTGATAGATTCTAAAACATGGGAATTTCACTCCTTATTTGGAGAGGCTTCATGGTTTTGACCATGAAGCCTTTGTTAAATTCATTAGTTGGTGGCATAATAGGTGCTTGAAGGTGGACGGGGTCAAGTTCAACATCACTAAAGACTTCATTACCTTTATTACTAGTTTACCAATGGAGGAGCACAAGTTTTACAAAGAAAGGAAAGGTAATGAAGATGCAATGGATCAGTTATTTAAGGGCAATGAGAAAGATGACCTAGTGAAACTTCCCTCCTAGGGCTATGACCATCTTTCACTTAAGCGTATTTGGGTTGATGTGGAAGAAGTTGTTATGAGTTATGTAACCTTTGATAGCCGGTTTTCTGCTATCTTAGGGCACCATTTTACTATACTCAATCACTTCAGACATAATTTGCATGTTTCGTTTCCATTTTTCCTCCTCTCCTCTCTGGAAGTTTCAGTCTATGCTCACCTCAAGAACCATAAGACTCTTGTGCTCCATGAAGGGATCATCTTTCTCATCATGGAGCATGTGAGAGCTAACACTTCAGCCAAGTTTGTCAAGGGAAAAGAGAAAACCATTAGTTTTGTTTCCTTTTCTATTGGCTCAAATTCTGACAATGATGGGGATGATGAGTGGAAAGTGGACGAACACAATAATATTGTGGTCTCCTCAACCCCTACTGACTCTCCCACTAAAATAAGGAAGAAGGGGAAAATTAAGAAGGGCCCCACCAAGAAACTAATCATTCATGGGTCAGATTTTGGTGGGTCATTATCTAGAAAGGATGATACTGCTTAGAAAAAGGTTGGGCTTCAATGGCGGGCAATGAAAAAGAAGGTTGAGTTGCATGGTCTAGATTTAGAAGATTTTGGGAAGGATGAGTAAGAGAAATTGGTTCATGTGGGGAACTTTGTGGATATGGGGCTTCATAGGAGGGCTTCTAAAATATTGGCTAAGATTCACAGGTCAGAGTCAAGAGGGTGTGAGAAGGGTGAGCAAGAGGAACTGAAACAAGTGAAGGACATTGCTGATAATGCCTTAGTTGTGGAAGATTATCCTACCCAACATACACCTCCTCATGATGCCAATGAAGAGGGAGACAATATTATTGAGGATTTCATGGCTGATAAGGGTGAGAGGGAGGTAGTGGGTAAGAATTTGGCCCTAGAAAAATTGAAAACAACAAATGTTCATCCTCTTTCTGAGGATTTTTCTTATCTCGACAAAGATAACACCTCTATGTTGGAGTTGTTGGAAATGGCTAGAATTGGCGCCACATGTAACTTCAAACTTGCTAAATGGGTGATGAAGGAGTTTAATAAGGTGAACATTAAAATCAGAAGCTTAATGGAGAATTTGGCTAATTAGCCAAAAGGGACATCTTCATATTTTCTCATAGAGAGGATGGTGGATCTTGAATGCTCTATTTTTGGTTTCAAAGTTGATTGTGAAAGTCGCCTTTGCAAGTTAGAGGGAAAGATCAAGGAAAGTAATGATAATATGAAGAAGCTCTTATAGATTAGTCATATGCCATTCAAAAATAGTGCAGACTCTCTCAAGGTACTTCTAGACAAAATCAATCAACTTCGAGAGGATCAAATCTACTTTGTAGAGATGTATGAGAAGGATAAAACTACCAAGGGGAAGGGTGAGAAGAGCACCAAAGAGGAGGTTAAAGGCCCTTACACAAGGATGAGGGGTATTTTGAGGAAGTCTTTTAAAGATGAAAAACAAGAATTGATGGAAATGGTATTTACTTGCACTATAATCAGGAGATCGAGGTGGCTAATACTCTAAAAAATCTAAAGTAATTCTCTTGTGTTTTGTCTATTTTAACTTTGTTATTTTGCTATTTTCTTGTTGTTTGTTGATTGTTTTTTGGCTAATGTTTGTTGCTAGTGCTTTAACTATTATTTTCTTTGTTCAACTGGGCTTTTCCTTTTCAAGTTCACGACACTTGATGATCTCATATATGTTCTATCCTTAGGACCTTGGGTATATGGTAAACACAGTTTGGATTTATGTCACTAGAAGCTAGGAGTTAACTTGGATGTGGACCTCAAAAATTTTGCCCCGGTATGGATTCGCCTTCCTGGATTACCATTGGAATACTGGGATGAATCAATATTTAAGAGCATTGGTGATTCTTTGGGACACTTCATCACCTCTGACTCTATTACCAGATCAAAATCCAGGTTAATGTTTGCCCGATTCTGCGTAAATATTTGTGTGAACAAAGACTCCCCATTCCATCATGATCCCCATCCTCCCATCATCCATTCGATCCCATTCCCCCTCCCTCCCAATCCAAGTAAACTGTGATAGTTTCAACCAAGGGTCTTGCAAATCTGTCCTCAAATGAAAATGTGGCTTGTGTTAATAAACTAGAAGTATAGAATCCTGCTTTGGTTGTTAAGGATGGGGTACTTACTGGTGGTGCACTATTAGAGGTGACTTCTGCTGGCACTAGTGAGACTACTAGTGAAGAGGGTGAAATATGGGAAGATCTAGGCTTGGTTGAGGCATCTGCTTTCATCCTAGAGGATTCATCTCAGGTGTTTGCTATAGATGAGGAGAACTGGATAACCCCAAAGAAAAGAGGAAGGAAGAAGAAGGCTGATGTTGGTGGTGACTCAAAGCTAGGAAGGCCTAGCCATAGATCCACGCATCTACATGAAATGACAAATGAGATTGCCTTGGGAAAACATAAGACATTGGAAGTGTCTTCTAAAAAAGGTCAAAAATGAAGGTAATATCTTAGAATATGCATGGGATGAATAGCTCCCATAAGCAGCTTGCTTTAAAGAACTATATTCTTGAACGTATGTTAGATGTCCTTCTCCTACAAGAAACTAAAATGAAGAAAGCTAATTTTGATAATGTTGCTAAGTACGTATGGCCTGAGGCATCCTACTTTTACAACGATGCTGAAGGGGCCTCTGGAGGTCTTGCAGTGCTCTGGAACCCTTATAGACTAAATGGCATTGAACTTTTCTGCTGTTGGAATAACGTTGGTGCCTCTTTTAACTTCCCTGGAGGCTCTTGGTCGCTTATAAATGTTTATGCACCTAACCAAAGGAATGCTAGGGTTTCTCTTTGGTTGTCTCTTGCTGGTGGCTAGAGACTTCAACTCCCCCTTATTCCCTTTTGAGAAAAGTGGTGGTTTGATTAACTATTTTGATAGTATGTTTGATCTGGCAAACTTTTTGAGTTCTACAAGCTTGATTGATATAAAATTATTAGGCCAAGCTCTTACTTGGTCCAACAGATGTATGGGTGAAGATATGATTCAAGTAAGATTGGATCACTTCCTATGTTCTAGTAACTAGTCTGGCCTGCTTAGGGCCACTCTATGAGCTTTACTTAGGACTATTTATGATCATAATCCTTTACTGCTAACCTCGAGCAATCAGTCTGTTGTTGGACCTTATCCATTTCGCTTTGAAATCATGTGGAATTCCCACACTGATTTGAAAATGAAAATTGTTGAATGGTGGAATATCCTAGTGCATGGGTCCCCCATGTTCCAAATATTTTTTAAGCTGAAGCACATTAAATGTATGGTGAAGGGCTGGAATAAAAGGGTCTTTGGGGATGTTTTCCAATAGAAGAAAATCACTGGGGATAAGTTGAAAATGATTCAAAAGAGAATGGAGGAGGGTGATATTAGTCTCTCCACTTGCAACCAGGAGGAAGTGATCTGGGGTGAGTGGGAACAAATTCTTAAGAAAGAGGAGATCTTTTGGAAAGAGAAGTCCAGGGTGCAATGGCTGAAAGAAGGAGATAGAAATACCTCCTTCTTTCATATTTCAACAGTCAAACATAAGAGAGGAACCAGATAAACAAGTTGCACAATGCTCAGGGAGAGGTTGTCTGCTCGCGATCCTTTATTGGCTTAGTGGTTGCAGACTACTTTTAGAAGGCTTATGTGGATCCTGTTGAAGCTCCTAACCCAACCCTTAACAGTTTGTTGCTTGACTCACTTTTGAATTTAATTTCTTAGATTGACAATATGGGGATTCTCATTGCTATCACACCTAAGGAAGTTAAGCTGACTACTTTTAGTATGGGGGCATTCAAAGCTCCTAGCCCTGATGGTTTCACTTTGGATTTCTTTTAGACCTTCTAGGAGATTGTTGGTGAGGACCTGGTTCTCGCTGCTCGTGACTTCTTCAAGTCGGGAAAGATTCTTAAGTAGCTAAATCACACCTTTATTACTCTTATTCCTAAGATAGTTGATCCCCAACTTATGTATGAATTTCGCCCTATCAGCCTATGCAATAATTTTTATAAAATTCTCTCCAAAATTTTGGTCAACCGCATCAAACCACTCTCAGATAAAATTATCAGCCCAACTCAAAAAGGTTTTGTGCCTGGTAGGCATATTCTTGATGCTACCATCACAACACATGAACTAATCCACTCTATGGATAGGTAAAACCATGCTAGTATGGCCTTTAAGCTTGAAATCTCTAAGGCTTATGATAAGGTGATTTGGAATTTTGTCCCTAAAGTCCTTGCTAAGTTTGGTTTTAATCAATATGTGATCAATCTTATTATGGAATGTGTAAATACTGTTAAGTACTCTGTATTGGTTAATGGTTCTCCTTTCAGGTTCTTTCATGCTAGGAAAGGTATCAAACAGGGAGACCCCCGGTCTCCCTATTTGTTTATAATGGTGGCAGATGTTTTAAGTAGGAACTTCTCAAGTATGTTGTCGGAGGGGTCTATAAAAGGAATTAAGGCGACTTCTACCCTTGATCCGACTGTGATTCAACAATTTGTGGATGATACTTTCCTATTTGGGAAATCCTTAGTGTTGGAAGCCAAGAAATGGAAAAACTGTCTCAACAACTACGCTACTTGTTCTGGACAATGCATTAACTACAAGAAAAGCATGATTTACTTCTTTAACAACACTCCTAACCTACAATTTCGGGTTACTGCTGTTCTGGGTTGTCAGAGTGGTTCTCTTCCTTCAGTGTATCTTGGGTTACCCCTAACTATCAAAGATGTTACTTCAGAGTTTTAGAATTTTATCCTGGAGAGGATTCAACGTAAGCTTGTTGGGTGGAAAGGCTCTTTACTCAGCCATGCTAGTAAGCTTCAGCTTCTTACTGCGGTACTTCAAGGTATCCTTGTCTTTTTCCTATCCCTATTTAAGATGCCTAGATATATTGCTAAAAAATTTGAGAAGATCCAAAGGTCTTTCCTCTGGTTGGGTACTGAGGAGAAAAAGAAGCACGCTTTGGTTAAGTGGGATAAGGTTTGTCAATCGAAAAGTGGTGGTGGTCTTGGGATAAAAACCATTTCATATTATAATAAAGCTCTCATGGCCAAAGTGGGTTGGGATCATTTGAGGGATAGGAAGGATTGGTGTGAGATAATGAATGCTAAATATCTTCTAAGCTGGTCATTGATTGACTGCCTATCGGAGGCCCACCCTCCAGAGTCCTTGGTTTGGAAGGGGATTTGCAGCCTACAGGATCTTTTGAGGAGTGGGATTAAATGGAAGATAGGTAATGGTAATAAAATCAGGTTCTAGGAAGACACTTGGTTACTGGACTCTCCCCTGGACTCTTTTGAGTTCAAATTCCTTAAGGGCTGGGCTCAACAAGTGTTTGGTATATATATTAGTGATTACCTAATTGGGCCCTCTAGAGCTAGGAAATGAAATGATATTAGCATTTGTTGTCCTTTATCTCCAAATTTGTGTATTCTTGCCAAGACTCTACAGGAGTTGCTTTCTCTCACTAGATTACCCCCTTCCCACTGTGGGGATGAGTTCTTCTGGATCCATGATCACCAGGGTGATCTTACTGTGAAATATGCTTACAAACAATTGACTAATCAAGGGGTGGTCAATATTCTATGGAAGAAGGTTTGGAATAGATACATGATACCGAAAGTTAATTTCTTCGGGTGGATTGTTTGTCATAACAAAATCCTTACACATGATAATCTAAGGATAAGAGGGTTCCAGATTCCCAACGGATATTTTTTGTGTAAAGACAATGAAGAATCGGTTAATCATCTTCTGTTACACTGCCCCTTTGCTGTGGAGGTGTGGGAGCTGGCATTTAAAAGATTAGGGATTCAGTGGATTATGAGTAAGGATATCACAACCTTTATTTTGAGTTGGTCTGGACCCTTTTCCCATCCTTTAACTGTTGAGATTTGGAACCAAATTCCTCCCATTTTATGCTGGTGCTTATGGAAAGAGAGGAACAATAGGATATTTAGGAACACTGAGATGAACTCGAAAGAGGTGTTTGGTATTTGTGCCTGGCTCATTGAGGAAAATATCTCTCTTTTCAAAGGGAAAAACCTAGATATAGGCCCGACTGAGATGGAAATAAACATAGCTAAAGCTTGACATCAGGAAGTGGATGCCAATTCTTATGACAACTCCAAAATTCTTGCCCGAAGAGCCACTGTTTGGAAACCTTCTAATAGGGGCTAGTTCAAACTAAATTTTGATGGGGCGGCTAAGGGAAACCCAGGTAGAGCAAGTATAGGAGGTTTTATTCAAGACCACAAAGGAAACTTAGTGGCTGGTTATGCTAAGGGGATTGGTCTTCACTCTTCTATGATAGCGGAAGCTTGTGCACTGTTAAAGGGCTTACAAATAGCTATTTCCCTCGGGATTGAAAACCTGCACATGGAAGGGGACTCCAAGTCCATTATTGATTCTATTAATTGTGATAGGATATTGGGATGGAATACTAAGGAAATTCTTCTTGATTTTAGGTTCCTTGTGTCTAAACTAAAATTAAATGTGGCTAGTCATATCTACAAAGAGGGGAACCAAGTTGTTGATGCCTTGGCCAATTTTAGCACACACCGGAAACTGTCCAAATGTTGGCATGACTTGAGTATACTTCCACCTAATATTTAGAATATAATAGTGAAGGAACAAATCCCTTACTTGACCCATGATGACAACACCGCATATGCTTAGCTGGATTTCTGGGGGACCCACTTGCTTATTCATTGGGCTTAGTGGTCTTATTGTGGTGATGAGATGGATGATGAGCTGTATCGAAGGGATGGACATCAAGTGGATTTTTTCAAATTATAAGATGAAGCTCATGTTGAACAAAGAAATCATGAGCTACTATGGCAAGTACTGGTTGATTAATTCTAAGTTGGACCGTACTTATTGTAACCTCCTTATGGGGATATACTTAAACTCTTAGATTTTCAAATTCATGTTTTTTGATTTTGATGTGACTTGTAATTATGAGACTAAGCTCCTCTTTGGCATATATTTTTCCACTATTTTGGTTCCGCGCCTTATAGCTTCTTTCTGCGGGCTAACTAATGTTGGCCAACCCTTAAATGCTATGGATTTGGAGATTTCTAATTATGGCCCCGCGACTATTCTGCCTAGAATTTTGTGCTTCTACGATGTGGAAGGAAATCCTTCCCTACCTGTCATGTCTTTTTTACTTAGCTGGTTGTGCGATGTGATTCCAATTAATGGTTCTGCTAAGCTTGTTTCAGGGAATTATTTTGCTCATGCGCATGATCTGTCCGTTGGATTGATTACCAAAAATTTCCATTCTTGACTTAATTGCCTTATTGGGTGGGGATTTTTTCACCTTTCTATTGTCTCTAACCTTCTTTGTTTTCAGATTTCCTGGTTATACAGTGTGCAGAGCGACATCATGGGGGGTGATAGGGTGCAGACAAAGCTGGATAATTGCAACGAATTCCATAAGGATCCTCTGATTTGGCACATTTGTGTAGAAGGTGGCATTGCTCCTCTGATGGAGAGAATTGTGGGTCATGACCCAAATATATCGACCCAGTTCATCAATTCGTGGAAGACTCATCATGTTACCATTGGTCTCATCTCCTTCACGATGGATGAGGAATTTATTGCGCAGGCGATGGGCCTCTAGAGCACTGGAATGAAGCATCCTAAACATTCTAAGACCTGGGACAATGAGAGTATGAATATTTTTTTTGTGGCGGAGGAGGTGTCAGTGCGCAACCAGTCTGGGTTTGAACGGGAGGCTCTTCTGCAGCCGTGGAACCAGGTGTGTCTTGCTCTAATAAAGTATGTTACACTATAAGGAAGGTACAAGACTTATTACTACTACCATTTTCCCTTGTTAAATCATCTTAGGCATAAGGTTCTTCTGAGCTTTCCCTTTTTCCTGCTTATGGACCTTGAAAATTTGGTTGAAAAATGTGTTGTTTCGGCTGTTGCTAATCCCAATGAACCTACTCCTCTACCTCTCCATCAGGGTCTTATCCTAAGACTCTACCATTTTCATCTAGCTTTATGCCCTCTGAAACCTATTTCGGTCGTTCGTATTGAGGAAATTGAGCCCCCCACTATGCCCAACTTGTCCCCAACTGAATCTAAAGGACCTATTAGAAAGAGTCACTCGACCCCTGCTGATCCTTAGACACCCAAACCTGCTACTAAAAAACTCAAGGGTATTGATGGTGCTTCCCAAGCCAGTGCAACAGTTAGTTTGTGTGACCTAAAGCCTACCCCTACTAAGACTCCTGCTAAGCCTGGCATGAAGAAGAAAGGTAAGGAGGAGAAGGTGCCTCCGAGTAAAGGGAAGAATGTTGTGTGCAAGGACTCCTTGGGTGATATGGTGGTTGCAGAGACTGTGGTTATTGGTTGTGATGCCATCATTAGGTGCTCTGGAAGGCTGGAAAAGAATAGGAAAAAAGTGCAGATTAGAGACTTGGACACTGAAGAGGAGTTGTCTGACAGTAAAGACATAGGAGTGGAAGAGGTATCGGAGGACGAGGAAGATGAAAAATTTAGAGGTCCCTCTTCTGTTTCTGCCAAGGGAAAAGCTCAGGAGGAGGTTTCGGCCTCCCACTTGTCGGAGTCATTGGAGGTTGAGCAGAATGATCCTGTCTACACTATGGGCAGCGAGGAGGAGCTTGGTGTGCTGCAAGAAAGATTGGACATCCTGGACAAAAAATTCTATGGGTTGAACCGCTTCACGGTCAAGATGTTTCACTATGTCACTAGCACTTTGTTGGCCGCCATGAAGGATGAGCTAGGGATGAAGAAGACCGAGGACTGCTAGGAGTGGGTCGGGGATGATATGGTTCAGCTGCTGTCTAAGAATCGGGAGAAGGCTAGCTAGTATGTTGCTGGTTTGTTGTTGGTCTATGTGCACTATTAGTCTCTATCTAGTTTTGATTAGGTGCTTTTTGGTGTAGTGTTTTGTTTTATGCTTTTTTGATCTGGACTTTCTGGATCTTGTGGCTCTCTGTGTAGGGTACAACACCCTGTAAATGTTGCTTACATTATCAATTTTTTTTTGATGTAACTTGATGTAAAGGGTTTCTGGTCCCTTCAAAACCTATTTTTCCCATATAATCTAAACACACATCATAAGTTGGTCAATAAATGTAACTACCTTTTACAACTCTTTTCTGTGTAATATGTTTTTAATAATTACAATGTAGGAGGTAAAACTTTTGGAGGCCATAATTTTTTATATAAGAGGCCAACAAGGCCATTTTTAAAAATTATAGAACTCAAAAGGATCTACACAACAAGAATCTTGGAAGTGATGTCAAATAACCATAGTTTTTATTTTTTCAAAAATAAAGCTTATAGCTTAAAAAATGAGTTTTTTTATGTTTTATAGTTTGAAAATTATATTTTTTATATACTCAACATTAGAAGCAAGTTTGAGACACATTTCAAAATATTATACTATTTGTTTAACACCTTACAATATAAAATGGTATACCAATGCTTATGAATTAATTGCTACAGGTCGAGAAACCTATACATTTATTACACTATCTAAAAATTTATGTGCATGTTGGCTTTCTCAATGTATTAGTAACATTCTACAAAGTGTTAAATTTATCTAGCACACCCTCCCATCCTCTACCATGTCACAAAAATGGTATTAAACATTAATATTCTTTTTCCTTGCATGAAAGGTCAAATTCTTTGCCAGACATATGACACTTTGACTATCACATAAAACTATAATAGCTCCCAAAATTAGCCCCATATATGAAAAAAATCACTTAATCTAGATTAAGAATTATAAGAATGAGTAGCTTATATGTACTCTTCTTTTTCAATGGAAAAATTATCATAACACATTGCTTTCTCATCCAATTATTGACACCATCAAACATAGTGAAAATATACTGATTAGTGGATCTCTTATTGTCAACATCCCCAACTCAATCAAAATACACAAATCCATGAATAGTCACCAAGTGTTGGTCCCTTTTAGATCTACAATGATTAAACATGGAGTACTCAAAGGCACCTACAAATATATAAAATATATCTTTACTGCATCCCAATGTACTTATCTAGGATTAGCCATAATATAGCTAAGGACTCCCAATACTTGGGAAATGTTTGGTCTTGTATAATTTAATCTCCCAAAAACACTATTATAAGGTACTTTGGCTATATCCTATATCTCACTAGGAGAAGTTAAACACTACTCAACTAATAACTTGGTCCCCACCAAAATTGTAACAACCCCACTGCTCTACTCAAAAGAATTACCAATGTTTTAAGCACAAGTGAATAATTCACAATGACATCACATAACAATAAATTTTTTCTTCTATTTCAAAGACTTAATGCACATTTGAAATAACACATATTCCAGACTTTCCATCTGCAATATAATTGAATATTACAATTCTTCCAATACATTTAAAATCCAAAAATAACATATCTTGCATTACAACTTTCACATAAATGGATATAAGAATACATGTATAGTTCTTTGAGCTTCATTATGACTAGTAACAAATGGTCCAAGAAATCCCCTACAAATTTTGACTGCCAATTGATGAGGATAAGCATCACTCAAGCACTTTTCCACCAACCATAGACTCAAATGTGGTTCCTCACACATCTGCCACATATGACAACCTAGACCTACCCTTCGATGAAGAGATTGGTTGGTAAAACCCCATAAAAAATAGCCTTACTGAGCTTAGTGTTGTGCCCTACAATCCAAAACCTAGTCATACAGTAGCTACACCTACAAGTATGAAAATCCTGAAATAGAATGTCTATACTGGACACAGTGAACCTTGATAGTGTAAACAGTGGTTACTTACACTACTTTGGCCAAAGTTTCATATAAAAAGTCATCTCTTCACCCACTATCTAGCTCAATTTGATTAATGACCATTCATGTACTATGCATAGGAAATTCCCTTCTTAAGGTAATCTTTAACCCCAGGAACAACCTATTTCTTTTATAATAACCTACACGTAGGCAATTCCCTTCCTAAGGCAATCTTTAACCCCAAGAACAACCTATGTTTTTACATTCCTACTAAGTAACTCAAGTAACTCTTACTTATTGAGTAACAAGATGAAATATCATAATATCACATCATTGAATGACTCTAGTACCAAAGGTACGATCCCAACTATAAAAGTTCCCAATCAATGGTTTATCTCAACTTTAAATGACACCATTCAAAAGTACCAATAAATAACCTCAATTTGAAAGTACAACCTTTAACAAGAAATGACTTCACTCAAAGCATAATCTTATCAATAAATGACCCTAATCAAAATAATAATCATATCAATAAATGACTCATTCAAAGTATAGTCTCAACAATAAAAGACTCTATTCAAGAGTGTATTCACATCAACAAAAGACTATCCAAAAAGTAGATTTTCATCAATAAAAGACTTCACATTAAGAGTGTAAAACAACCAATCAAGTAACATTCCAACTCAATAGGGTATTCCCACCTATGACTCCAATCAAATAGTAATTTCACAAATTCAAGTGATTAACTTAATCACATTGGATAATCTCATCCTTAGTTTACCCTAATCCTAGGATAAAATCAACAATCAATGATCAAACCGATCATGTAGATTATTCTCAACCTGGTGAATTTAATCAATAACCAAATAAAGTAACGATCAAGTAATCATTCAAGTATAGACTAACAATATGGTTTGCATGCTATCTCTTTCTATCCATGATGACAAGTCCTCATACCAACATTGTTGTTCATGTTTGTTAACCTCATTAACCTCTAGGTTTTTCCTTAGCATAATATGTTATCAATTACAAGTAACCTCCTACATGCAATTTATGACACATTTATCAAGCAATTTCTATACTTCCTTACTTATGGCTAAGCATTGCCTATATGGGATCTATTTTTGATATAGTATTTAATACTATCATAGATACTTATTCCATAACATGGAATACATAGTAATAAATAACTTAGTAAGATATATAGACTCCATCTATCATAGTGATAATAGTATATTCATTCACTCCTTATTATGGAGTACATTCAATCACTTAAATAAAATCCTCAACAACTAGATCAATAGTAATTCTTTTCTTTTCTTCTAACAAATCAATGCATTTTTTGCGCAAGACAACAACACTCAATCTTTTCAAAAACATATAAAGAATATGAGGGCAGAATAACATGCCTGCTTAACACTAATCCCAAATGAAATAAACTAACTTGCAAACTCAATCCACTCCAAGACTCCTCAGTAATTCTCCCAATCCACACAAAAAAATACTCACAAAATCTCACTAAACTCTCCTTTCAAATAGC
This sequence comes from Sequoia sempervirens, assembly GCA_007258455.2. NCBI lineage: Eukaryota > Viridiplantae > Streptophyta > Pinopsida > Cupressales > Cupressaceae > Sequoia > Sequoia sempervirens. Next base: position 24,212 of record VDFB02161435.1, on the reverse strand, counting down.
TCTCAACTCACTCAAGAATATCTCAGACTAAAAACAACATAATGCAATTGTATAATGTGTTCCAATGAAGTGATCTTCACCCCTATTTATATAGAATTATGAGACTTATCTACCTATACTCAAGCTATGTTTATTGACACTTCTCAACTGTAAGGTTCAACTCAACAATTTACCCAATTGGTGGCAACATTTAAAGCAATACTCATCAAAATAGAATAGCAAATCGATTGAAACACAGACAACAAGAATTCATCTAAAAAATGCAAGGTGAAAGACAAATAGGTTGACTCCAATTTTGGCATCTTAAACATGACTTATTCTACCTTTTACTTGGTTTTTCATCACTGGACAACACTCAATAATTTAGAATTTAGTCATAATACAGTTTCATATTTTGGTGCCACCTATTTCTTTCCATTGTGCATTTTGGTGTTGCAGTGTTTAGACTAAGTCAACAACTAAATGCCATTGAACATCTCATAAAACTTTTGACTAAGTCTTCATATACCATGTGTTGTATTAGCAAGTTGGTCGACTCATATTTAATGACTATAGCGCTGCATAAGGTGTATATTTATTGTTGTATCATTAATCATTTATATTGTGCATTAATAATCATATATGATGCACACTAAATATTACATGTAGTACGTACTTTGTTGTATTAAAACAACAACGCTTTATGCAAGCATAACACTTTATAATATTACATGTATGCATTATTCGATATCTCGAATGCATATATCCATATTATTATTTTATAAATAATACCTTATGTATATACTTATCTATATATATACATGTATCGACATATGCATTTGGATGTTCCATTACGTTTACACATATGCGTATACCGATGTGTATATATATGCCTATATTTCACATACACATTTTATTTCATAATCTATCACATATATATTAAATAATCATTTGTCAATCGACAACATAAATAATCCAAAGGTATTAGTATACTAATTTACATATACGTAAGTATGTATGCATTATCAATTACGTGCATATTGTATAGGAGTGAATTTGCACCCCTTATACAAATTCCCATTTTTCCCTTCTCCACTTTAGAAAACCAAGTTCAAAGGCTTAATTACACATAAGCTCGCTAATTTTGCTCCACTTGGCGCCTATTTTGAGCGTCGGTGGGGGAATTTCTATTGGGGACGCCCATGCGGCGCGTAGACATCCGTGCGATGTGCTTATGTCCTTGGTAGATTCCTGTGGCCAAACCTACAAAGTCATTACACCTCTCATTGGTAGTTGACTTGTAACACCCTCTTCGACCGACCAACCCAAATATGGCTATTTTCTTCATCTCTCCTTCAAATTCCTATGCTTCACAACTTATTTTTCATTCTCTAAGATTTCAATTCATCACTCTCCAAGCATTCCAAAACTTTTAGCAGAACTTTTGCACTCATAGTAACAATTACTTCACTCCATCACTTCTGTAGAGCAAGTGTGGGACAAAACCATTGCAGCAGAGGCTTGAGTGCTCTCATTCTCTCCTCCATTTGCCTTAAGTACTCTTGGTGGAGGTGGTAAGCTTCCCACTCCTCTCCTCTATTACTTGGTTGAGTAAGCACATTTACTATTTCGTAGTGTTTTAGTGTTCTTTATTACATTACTTTCTTTATCATACTCGCTTTCTTGGTTTTCCATGGAGGTGGAAACACCTAAACGGGGGTCTGACTAAGGTAGGCCCCTATACATCCACCCAACATTTTTCCTCCTCTTTGTGTGTAGGTGGACGTGCTTTTGGGAGCTAGCTGGAGAACAAATTCCTTTGTGAGATCATTCTTGCCACCCTAACTCTTGCATTTTTACTTTATCATATTAGAACATATTTTGTTTACCTCAACATTATTTTGGCCCTTTAGTAGTAGTTAGCTAGGCCGTTAGCTTGTTTTCTTAAGTTTGACCTTGCCTCTCTAGTTGTCTGGTTGTATGGACACCAACACACTTGAGAGACGCCAGTGCGTCACACTGTCATCCTAGGACCACACTTCCGTCCTTGGGTAGAGAGCTTCTTGAGGTGTAGTGTTGAACCCGAAACCAGCTCACCTAACCCTGTCCTGCACTTCAGGTCTGTAGGGTGATTGAAGGAATTTATAGTCCTCATCATTCTCATCCCACATTTCCTAACACCCTATTAAGCTAAGGTAAGTTAGGGTAGACCTTTGCTCTTGGTCCTCTGTGACCTGGGGTCTTGAACGTGGTTGGTCCCACTCTCTTACATTTTTGGTGAATGCGACGTGAACCATATTTTTGGTTCCATTTTATGATACTGACAGTTCCTTTCCTCATACTCTAAGAGTGTTGTAGGTGTGAGTTTTGTGAGGTTGTTGCCTTACAACCCAACCTATGACCCCTAATTGTTGTAGTTGGAAGGTTCCGAAGGTGTTGTGTGATGAAACCTTAATTGGGTCACCGCCTTATCCTTTAACCTTTAGGGACTTTGTAAAAGTATCATCTAGTGTGCGTAATGACATCCTTCCTACATCAACCTATCCCCTATGTGCAACCTGTGGAGAGTGATACTGGTATAAACTTCAATTTACAGGACCTGCCAATGGGTTTTAACAAGGAACTATCTCCTCTTTATATCCCTACGCGGATCAATGGAAACATTGTAGTGGGTGTTCTTATTGATTTGACATCACAAGTAAACATAATAATTGAGAGATCATGCTGATTAACTTTTTACATAAAGATGGGTACGATGCACCTGTGAGCACCATTCGCAAATGACGAGCTTTCAGTGCCCACTTTGGGTAGTATTGTCTTGTCGATCTTGGTTGGACCTAAATCTGTGAAACTCCTGTTTGACATTATCCCAGGGTCTAAACTCTTTAGAGTGAAGTTGGGTATCCCTTGGTTGGTGGCTATGAAGGGGGTACCCTCAGTCATGCATAAATGCTTAAAATTTATCCACGGGGGTTCCGTACATGTAATTCATGACACTAGTTATAAACCACCAGTTACTCATGACAACTACTCCTTGGACTACTCTTGGCCTATGCCCATTGGTCCTCTTCCACCTAGGACAAACATCCTACACTGAACATATCAGAATTATAAGAAGGGGTGCCTAAGGCCAAAAGTGAGATACCCTCCATTGCCTTATGTTGTTTCACATAGGGCCTGCTTAAAAGTTGACAGCGATGCCACTAAGTTACAAAGGAAGGAAGAAGAGAAGCAATCCCAAGATCCTCCTTCTTCCTCTTCCACTGGTTAGTCTGATGCTTCTTCTCACTCTGCTGTGGTACCATCAGATTCTTCTCCATGCTTACAGGAGAATCCTATGGTGCCCGCTTGGTGAAAGCCTAAGCATCTTGCATTCGAACTTCTTGTTCTGCCGACAGAGCCTAGACCCGTTTGGTATAATGGGAAGAAGGTCTCCCATGGAGAGTCCTCTTTGTCTTGACCTCCTATTGCTCCTACTTCTAAAGCAGTGAATAGGAAGAGGCCCATTGTCAAGGCACTTGAGTTGATTCCCCCTACTGCTTCTCGACCTACTCCTCCTGCTCCCATTCAGGAGCCCGTTCCTCCACCGGAGATGGCTATAATGTATGTTCCCATGGTTGAGCAAGAGATTTTTGTTCCTCTACAGCTTCCAGCCTCCAACTCAAAGAGTCATAGGAATAGCCTTACGTGCAAGCTCAAGTGCCGATGAAAGGATCTCCTAGTTGAGTAGGCCGCTTTGTAGAGGAAGAAGGAGGAGATGACCGCCCATGCTTTAGGGCCTCCTACAATGTCTTCCTCTCCCCTTCCTTCTGCTTCTCTTCAGTCTAGTTTCGCGTTGCTTTTTGCTTCTGCTACGAGTGCAAATACACTCAACCCCAAGCGGGTATAGGTGTTCATCGCTCCTTTTGTGGAGCTACCTTTGTTGATGTCCATCCCAGATATCCCACCCTTCCCAAAGCTCATGGATATGACTAATACCTTAGTTATATCCACTGTGGTTCTTTCCTCCTCTTTCTCTGCACCTCTAGCCTTGTCTGTGGGGAGTTCATCTCCTCCAATGAAGCAAAAGGTGGAGTGTGGTCCTTCTAGTAATGAAGTACGTAAGAGGAGCCCACCTTCTTCACAAGGTGGTCCCGTGCTAACTTGTTATGTCCTAGTGACAGAACCAGTCCCGGCTTCCCCTAAGTTCGTCACCGCTCTCAAGTTGTTCAGTGAGCCCAATGGTGAATCTCATGCGCAACCTTCCCCATCCACTGAAGTTAAACATGATGCTCCTATAGGGTGCATGTTTAACTCTGTAGATAAAGTTCTTCCCTTGTCAGCGATCTTTGTGAAATTGTTGACCCTAGCTCCACAAGAGCTCGGTGAAGAAGACCTTGCAGGACCCTCTTCCTTAGCCCTTGTTGCAGGAGGGTCGGATGCTCCTCCTCTTAACATCCCACCACTGTAGACTAGTCCTCCTTCCCGCTACAATGATCTAGAGTGGGAGGCAAATGACCTCCTGGTCGATTAATGTTAGGCAGAGGCCTCTCCTTGATCTTGTGTGTGTGTGTGTTTTGTGATGTGTTACCCCATATCGTGTTATGTGTGCCTGTATGACCCTTGTCACCCCTATTGGTGCTTGGATACAGGCGTGGTTTTTGTGTCATAAACCTTCTTCTATTTGTATCATCATTCTTCCATGTCTGTGCTTGATTTTCTATAAATTAGGGACGATGCAAAGCGTTGGGGGAATTTAGGCTTCCCTTCCATGTTGACCCAATTTTTTATTTTTACTTTGTCCTCTCGTGCATTCTTCACATGGTTTGATATAGTAGAGGGTTGATGAAAGTTCATTTATATACTATTACTATACATACATATATATATATATATATATATATATTTATGAGTAATTCTGACCCTGAAATATCAGGCTACCCCTGTGCCCTTTGTTTGTGTTTTTCTCTTTTTCCTTCTATTTATCTTTCTCTCTTCTTCACTTGAGTTGTCCCTCTCATGTGTGACAACGTTGTTTCTTCAACATTCTGATTTTCAGAAAATGCATTCATTTCCAACAAATCTTTTCCTAAAAATATTCACAAACCTTTCTTCAAAATCACATTTTGAACTTGGAACCCTAACGAAACATGTTTCCTTCATCATGGGTTTGTAAAGAAAGAACTTGAAACCCTTCTTCTGAAGTGGGAACAACTTTGACCTTCCCCTTGTGTGGGGGCATATTCTTCCTTTCAAATTCCTTGATGAAGTGAACATCTTTCAAAAGGATCCCTTGATGAGGGATTGATTTGAGAAAGAAAACATCTACTTTCGAGCTGTGTGTCGCTTGAGTGGACCCCTTTGAATGTCTTCCAAAATTGTCGATGGTTTGCATGATTGTCTACTTACTTGCCTATGTGGCTGCTTTCTGAGTTTGCAGAGTCCGCTTTTCTAGGTTTCCTCCATGCGAGAGATCTTGGGGGATACCTCCTTGCAGGTCTAAGAGCCTGTAGGGCGCTTCCTTTGAGCTTCCTCCATGTGAGAGATCTTGGGGGTGGCTCCCCTATAGGTCTGTGGCTTTGTAGGGTGCTTTATTGGGTTTCCTCCATGGGAGAGATCTTGGGGGTTACCTTCCCTATAGGTTTGCGGGTCTATAGGGAACTTTCTTAGGTTTCCTCCAGGCGAGAGATCTTGGAGGATACCCTCCCTGTAGGTCTGTAGCGCGTATTATTGGCTTCCTCCATGTGAGAGATCTTGGGGGACGCTTCCTGGGTGTCCTCCATGTGAGATTTCTTGGGGGACACCTTCCTTGCAAGTCTGTGGGCCTGTAAGGCGCTTACTTCACAGGGCTTCCTTCATTTGAGAGATCTTGGGGGTTGCCTCCTTGTGGGTCTGCAAGCCTGTAAGATGCTTTCTTTCTTCAACTTCATAGTTTTGAGAAGCTATGAAGTCCTTTGCTTACCCTGCACCTTCAGGTTCATTAGATCATGGTCTTCTTCCTCGATGGTTTAGGTATACACTTCTAATCTTACTCCTTCAATCTACTTTACTGAAGCACTCATTAGTATTCGTGCTCGCTAAAGTGGGGGCAATATGTATAGGAGTGAATTTGCACCCCTTATGAAAATTCCCCTTTTTCCCTTCTCCACTTTAGAAAACCAAGTTCAGAGGATTAATTACACATAAGCCCGCTGCTTTTGTTCCACTTGGTTTCTTTTTTGAGCGTCGAAGGGGAAATTTCTGTCGGGGATGCCCACGCAACGTGTAGACATTTGCGTGGCACACTTACATCCCTGGCAGGTTCCTGCGGCTAAACCTGCAAAGGCGTTACACTTCTCATTGGAAGTCAACTTGTAACTCCCTCTTTAGCCGACTGACCCAAATATGGCCGCTTTCTTCATCTCTCCTTCAAATTCCCTCCTTCTACATGCTTCACAACTTCTTTTGCATTCTCTAAGCTTTCAATTCATCACTCTCCAAGCATTCCAACACTTATAGTAGCACTTTTGCACTTCATAGCAGCAATTAATTCACTCCATCACTTCAGTAGAGTAAGTGTGGGAAAACACCATTGCAGCAGAGGCTCAAGTACTCTCATTCTCTCCTCCATTATCCTTGAGTGCTCTTGGTGGAGGTGGTAAGCTTCCCACTCCTCTCCTCTATTACTTGGTTGAGTAATCACATTTACTATTTTGTAGTGTTTTAGTGTTCTTTATTACATTAATTTCTTTATCATAATCACTTTCTTGGCTATTCGTGGAGGTGGAAACACCTAAACGGGGGTCTAACTAAGGCAGGCCCCTATACAACCACCCAACATTTTTCCTCCTCTTTGTGTGTAGGTGGACGTGCTTTTGGGAGCTAGCTGGCGAATGAATTCCTTTATGAGATCATTCTTGCCACCCTAACTCTTGCATTTTTACTTTATCATATTAAAACATATTTTTTTTACCTCATAACATTATTTTGGCCCTTTAGTAGTAGTTAGCTGGGCCGTTAGCTTGTTTTCTTAAGTTCAACCTTGCCTCTCTAGTTTTTTGGTCATATGGATGCCAACGCACTTGAGAGACGCCAATGTATTGCGCTGTCATCCCGGGACCGCACTTTTGTCCTTGGGCAGAGAGCTTACTGAGGCGTAGTGTTGAACCTAAAAATTGGCTCGCCCAGCCTCGTCCTGCTCTTCGGGTCCTAGGGTGATTGAAGGACTTTATAGTCCTCATCATTCTCGTCCTGCATTTCATAACACCCCGTTAAGTTGAGGTAAGTTAGGGAAGCCCTCCAATCTTGGCCCTCTGTGTCCTAGGGTCTTGAGCATGGTTGGTCCCCCTCTCTTACACATATATACATACATACATATATATATTAATATACACAAGTATAATATTATCTTACATTTAATAATATTAGTCACATATATATTCATCTTCATCAATGAGTACATACATGAAATGTGTACATATATTCATGTTAAAAATGTGCAACTCATATTTCTATGCATGAGTTACTGTTCACACACATATACATGTATACATTTGATGTATATACTGGTTGACATAGATTAAAAAATAGGAACACACGAAGAGGGACTTTCTCAGATATTCAAATCATGATCAATAAAAGGAAAAACCACAAATCCACACAAAATGTTCCCAAACCAAGACCAATTCAAATCATTTCCAAACTATGCCAAAGGGTATACTTACCCGATTCCCAAGCTACCGACTTGACTTAACCAACTAAAAGTGACTGTGTGTAAGCTTACTTAGGCTTCGTTAAGGGTTACTTGACCAATCACTTCTCCTAAGTGATACTTCCCCTCTCTTCTGAAGGTGTGAACCTATACCTGAATCCATCTTGGCACATTTGCAATGGTAGTTAAACATTCACTTGAAATCCACTTGCATCTTAAAACATTTATGTCAACAAAGCATTATAATGTTTATATTGAAATACATAACATTCCATAAATTCAAAACATATTCATTCTTTTGAAATAATTAACATCTTATTGCATATTCACATACCTAATAAACATATTGAAGTCAAAATTTACATTTGTCAACATTTTCACTCATAATGGTAAAAGAAACTTGGTAACTATGAAACGAGATGTAACAAAAATAAGAACACACAAAGGTTTATAATTTGACATGTTGAATCTCTCTAATATTGAGTTCACATACTTTGGCCCAACCAAATATTTCTATTATCTCTACCTCTTTTTAATTCCAACCCAAAATGAACCTATCTACCCCTAAGTCCTTCATCACAAATTATGTTGAAAGTTAAGACTTTAATTCACAAATCATATTCTTCCCATTACTAAAAAAAATATATTATTATCATATAATACAATAATAAGGAATCAATCATAATCCATCTTATAATAGATGTAATAATATGATTTGGACCTCAAAAATCCCAATCCCAATACAAATATATCAAAATTTTAGTATCACACCCTACGAGATTGTTTACTTCAACTTACAAACTAAATTTTCTTTACCTTTTCCAATGTAGACATGAGAGCTTATTCCTCACAATGAAAAACTCAAATATGTCTCAACATGAAGAATTTTTGCTTGACCACATCTCCATAGGTGTTTTATTAAAAAGAGTTGATACAGGAGACATGTTTACTAGGTAATAAATCATAACAACTGATTCTATAGGAAAAAAATCCAAGAAAAACCCACTAACCATTCTCCTAGCCTCTTCATCAACATACTATTCATTCTTTCTATAACTCCATTTTGCTAAGGGATGTATGGAGTTATCTTATGTCTTTCCATTTCACAACTCTTGTAGAACCTATCAAAATTTTCTAAAAAAAAATTCACTGACATAATCAAACCTTAAAATCTTAATTTTTTTTACCAATCTCATTCTCTACAAGAGTCTTAATCTATTTAAACTAATTAAAGACTTCATATTTACTCCTAAGAAAATATACCCATGTCTTTCTACTATTACCATCAATCAATGAAACATAATAAAATTTAAAATTGAAGGAATATTAAATAGACCAAAAACATCATAATATATCAAGTTCCATACCCCAAAAGATTTATGAGAACTAAAATAAAATTGAACATAATTTTATTTTGATAAACTCAATGTTCACAAAAATCAAACTCGAGATTATAATCATTTAGTCCCTTAATAAGGTTTTTATTTTTCAAGGTCCTTAGACCCTTCTCACCTATGTGAACCATCCTCTTGTTCTATAACATAGTTTTCTCTATAGGAAGTTTAATATCTAAAGCACAAGCATCCTTAGGTACTAAAAAAACATGACCATTGGAAGTGGATACAACACTACTCTTTGTTGATGAACTTACAAAAGTGAAGGTGATGATTTTGTAGATCTCTTTATTTTAAGAATAAAAGAAATATTGCACTAAATCATGCATGCACCCAATTGAAACATAGTTCCTATTTCAAAACCATTAGCAAGCACCATATCTCCTCTAACAATTTCTTACCCTCCACTTGATAAAATAACCTGCACACCTAAATCATTCAATTTACTTACAAAAAATAGGTTCTATATCAAACCAAGGATATGTATTACACCATTGATCCTCTTCACTTTTCCATTAGGGAATTGAATTAGGAATATTCCATGACAAAAATTATTTAGATGAGAAACATCCCCAAGATACACCTTCCCACCATCATATCCTTCATATTTTTCAAATCAACCCAATGTGGGGTGATGTGAAAAGATGCATCAATTTTAATTAGTCATACGTGCCTTATGATGCATGCATAGCCAAGGAAAAACCAAAGGCAAACCAAAGGCATCGCCATCATCTTAGGATGAATTCTCAAACTCATCATCGAAATCTCTATTTTTTATTTTTCTTTTCCTAATTATAGTCTCTTTTATTATGGAAAGCAAATTTTCATAATTCTAAAAGTTTACCTTGGACAGGCAAGGAGATTTAGATTTAGAATTGTCTTACTTCTTTCCTTTTTATTTTTATCTACCATGAACTATTAGGGCCTCCTTGATAGTTTTAGAAGTCTTTCTTAGAATCTCTTTGAAAATCAATGATGCCACCACCTCATCCATTTTTAACTTGGTAGTAGTGTTCCCATGAATCTAGAAAAGAATACAATAGAGTCATGTAACAATCCTCCTCCATTTTTACTCCAATAGAATGCAACTAGGTGATAACCACATTAAACACATTTAGATGTTTAGCTCCAATTTGATTCTCTACTTCCATTGCCCAAACTTTGTTATTAATTCCAGTTCTTCCAATAGGTCCTCACCGAGATCGACCTCCACACATGTCCCTACAAACTCACCAAATTCCTTGTTCAATAGGTTTTCATCCTCTTGAATGAAAGATACTACAACATCACTAATCACTTTCAAGGACTCCACATTCCAAAATTATGAAGGTAAATTATGGAGTTTGATTCATATAGGGGTTTTACCCATACTATGGTTATAAGGATTGAAATTTGGTACCCAATCTATCATGTAGAAACCACATCCCTCTAACATTAATGGTTTTTTGTTTAATATTTCTTCCTTGAGTGGTTCTAAATTACATTCGACAAATAAAAAACCATTGGGTAGGGATTAAATGCTTACCTCTCCCCCCCACCTATCCTTCCACCATTTTCAAATCTTTAGCCAAGAGATCAGTCTACTTGCCCATTTGGAAAAGAAGGCCTTTCTCTTTAGCTTATCAATTTCACTCTGGATCAACTTTGTGTTGATAACAATCACCATGCTGCTACAGTTTGTTCTTTTATTGGAATCAGGGAACCTTTGATGTCATTGTCCACTGCAAGAACCTTTTGCAACCGATTGGAAATTTTGGTTTTCCCTCCATTGGCATGACCTCAGGGTGAATTCACGTACGACCCTTATTTCTATGAATCTCCATCCTAGGGGAATTCGATTCACACCAATTGCATAGGGTAGGATGAAGACCGTCACATCCTTTTCTTTCAATATCCTTGATCCATCCTCCATGAACTCTCCCATGAATTGAGTGGCAAACTACAAATTTCAACTGCAAGCCATTTTTTCATAAATAAAATATTGTTGAGTGATTTTTTTTGTTGCTACAAGGGTATCCCTGCAACCTAGCCTAGTGTCCAACAGGTGAGCTGAGGCGAGACTAATCCCCTGTGGTTGGGCACGACAACCTGCAAGCCGGTCCACTGGTTAAGCCTGGGAGTAGGAGTCAAACCCAAAACCTATGGGGATCAAACCCACGGCCCAAGCCAACTCCGCTACCCATGCAGGCTAATATTGTTGAGTGCTTTTACTTATTCATTTAAGACAAATAATTTATTATTTATAGAAAAAAATATAAGTTGAGAATTTAGAATCTAAAATTTAATGTAACTTTATTTAATTTGGTATTGTATTTCATGGTGGGATGCTTTGTTAGAATAAATAATAAATAAAAAGCAAGGAATAATTATATATTTACTTTTATGGTCCTAAATTAAAACATATTTAAATACCTTTAATTATGCTTGTTGTTATTATTTATTTTTAACCCGATTAAATTGGAAATTGATTTTAGTTTTTTCCATGTTGTGCTTGCTTTGTTATATTTATAATTATTTATGTATTGGAGTGTGCAAACCTTAAAATTATTAAATAATTCCTAGTTATTTAAATTTATTATGAAACATAATTTAGGTAAAATTTTCTCAAGGGAAAAATATGTATTTCATTTAATTAAATAATGTATGTTTGCAAAAAGTAAATATAGTATAAATAATATTAGTTTGCAATCAATTATGATATAATCTTAAGTTTTAAATTGATTTAATTTTATACTATTGGTAAAGGGGTAGAAAAGTGCAACAATAGCTAGAGAAATTACAATTGTTCTTTTAGCCATTAGTTAGAAAAAAATATTATTGCAATGTAAATCAATATCTCAAATTGAATTTTATTAATTCATATTATTTTTTATAACATTCATTTGTGTTTTTTATATGAAATTGATTTTTGGGTAGTAGTGAGTCAAATTTTTATTGAAATAATTTGGTCATGTCATTATCAATTTTACCAAGAAATTGTAGAGGAAGATTGCTAAAGGGAGTCTCCCCTTGATATGTTGTTCATAGCGTTGGAAGTTGTGTTGTCATTGATGTCAACATATCTTTGTTGTTGTATTGATGTCAACCTATGGAGATGCTTTGATTGGTTGCATTATGTTGTCATTCGTACTTATCACTTATGTCAACATCTAGTGTTACTTTGATGAGATTGTGTTTGTGGATGTTCAACCTCTTGTGTGGTTGAGATGCTAAAAAGGTGTTGCAAATGTTGAGATGGTGTTTGTGGTGCTTGGTTTCTAAGTGCTTTTGAGAAATTTGAATAAAAGAGGAAACCATGTGGCAAAGTGGTGTTCAATGTTTTGCTCCAAATTTCTTTTGGTTGAAGATTTGCTTGTGTGGTTTGGATATGTTGATAAGAGGTGTCTGGAGGTGTTATATCCATAGTTTCATGTTCTAGATCGTTTGATAGAAGATGTTGTGTTCACTAGTGTGTGAATTGTGATGCAATGTTGTTTGGGAGAAATGGTCTTGCTCCGCATTTATCTGAATTTGTGGTTTTTGGTATTGTGGATTTGGAAGTGTGCTTATATTGATCATATCTATATTTAGTTTGAGTTGTTTGTGTTTTGGTACCTCGCAAGTTTGGGTTCATTTGTTATAGTGTGTAGAAGATTAACTAGGTGTACAAAATGAGTATGTTCTTCAGGTGTATGATGTTGTGAAGGATTTGTTGGATTTCATGGTGTTGATGGAATATTCCAGATTCTGTTTAAGTGTTATGTGTGGTCCATGAGTCATCTTTGGATTTAAGGAAGCGTGTACTTAAATGTTTAATGGTGTTAACATAGGTCGACTAATCTTGGGTGTTTGCACTAATTGTGTATATGCTTCGGTGTTTGTGGAAGTGTGGTGAGGCATGTATATGTGGATTTAGGTCTAAGTTAAGGTGTGATGTGGTCCACCTTCATTCCTCTCCACTGTGGGAATATTTTGGTGCTGACCTATTTTGAATTTGCACGTTTGAGGTGCATAACTAAACTTGTAAATTGTTTTCAAGGTTGAGGATGGTATATATGTGTGATGAATTGATGAAGGATATGTGTGTAGAGTGTGTGGTGCAAAATGTTGAGATTTAAAGTGTGAAAGTGCAAAATGTAGTGTGAGCTTTGATGCCTAAGACTACTAGAAGCAGTGAGCAAAAGGTGTCTACATTATACAAAGAGAGTGTGAATGTTCTAGTGAAGTAGTGGTGGATATTCTCTGTTGCTCTAAGATGAATTTCTCGTTGTAATAATCTTCTTTCTACTTCTTTCTAATCTAGAAGTGAGCCCTTCTTTCTTTTGGGTAGTGAGCCCCCTGGTAGTGAGCCTATTGTATCCAATGTTGCAATTACTTTATATTGTGAGCTAATCCTCACCGTAGTTTTTCCCTTCTTGGTTTTTCCACATAAATCTAGTGTTCTCATATGTATGGATGTGTTTTCATTACTATTTCCCATGTTTATATTTTGCTAATGCATGATAAGGGTTTAAAGGTTGTTAAGGGTTTAAGGATTAATGAAGATTTGAATGTAAATGAAGGTTTTGATGTATCATATACAACTAATTCACCCCCTCTCAGTTTTCTTGTGCATTCAACACATAGTAATGCCATTCCTTCATTAGGTTGTCTCCACTTTTCAAGAAGTTTGATTAGAATTTCACCTCATTTGCTTCCTATATTTTGATTCATTCACTCTAGGTAGTGTGCCCTTATCTTGTGGCATGTGCAATGGTGTCAAGTTTAAAAAATCACTACTATGAGTAGCACAATTTTACAAATCCTATTGTTTTAATAAAAAATAGTTATACTATGTTTATGTCCATTTTTATGTGTATGTACTAGAGGACATGAAATTTGGTATCAAATCCAATTTGGCTACACCAAGAGCTATACAAATTTATTTTGGTTCATGTCAAATTTGAGTGTTATTACATAATATTTTTTATAATGAGTATTGAAAATATATAATTCATAAATTCTATCCTCGCTATCAAAAGGTGTGGTATGTTTCTTGATGCTACTACTTAATGTGAAATTTTTTATTTGAGATTTGTTGTACCAAGTATTCAAGTAGATCCATTTGAATTTGTTAATATTAAAGGATGTCTATTGAGTCCTTTATTGATTCATAAAGTTAATTCTATAGTAGAATGATGAAGCGTAAGAAAGAAAATAATTTTATATATTAGAGAAACAATATAGTTTGTTTAATACCTTATTGTAAATATAAGTTCCCTTGTATTTATTTTGAATTTTTTGTATGAAGATTGAAAGTTTATTTTGTATAAACATAGTTATTACCTAGTGGATAGTATAGATATATTTAAAAATTATTATTTTTTATTACCTTTTTGACCTATATAGTTGTATGAAATGGTGTTTTCAAAATTTTCTTAAATGAAAGAAATGTGTAAATTGATAGTGATATTCCAATTTATTTTAGGATAAAATTATTATGCTTTTAAACATGAACCTTATGTGATGACTATTTAAATATGAATTAGTCTCTTACTATAAAGAACACGTTGACTATGATTGTAGGAAGTCCACCTTATATTAGGTTGCTAAATTGAACCCTTTTTCTGTAACACTTTGGTCTACCTAAAAATTTTAGTCTCTTTATCTATTCCTTGAATATTGAATGGAAATTTAACATATTTACCCCTTGCGAGTTCTTAATTTGTTACATTCTTGTGTAGAAAAGAGCTTGTGTGATTAGCCAGTACATGAGTTAGTATTAATTTAGACTTTTTAGGAAGTTTTGCATGTTGTACTTTGTGTGTGTGGTATTTATGTTTTTAATTAGATAAGCAGGGAAGGGCTTTGATCCCATGGTTACAATAATAGGAAAAAAGGAAATGGAAAAATGTGGGAAACAACACCACCAACAAACCAAAAAACAACAACAGTATTAGCTCGTAGGCCAACATTTATCATAGTAACCATAGTCCAACCAGTACTAATAAAAAACAATGTTTCTAGTAGCATACTTAGATCTATGTAAGCCATTAATTAAGTCAACAGTGTCCCAGGTGGTATTCCACCATATCATAGCTATAATAAAATAGTAGTCCGAGAGATTAAAACAAAAGGACAAGAAACTCATCATAAACGACAGAGCAACAACATAAATCCATTAATTGGCTTTCTTCAACAGGTCCCCATACTCTCCCATGAGAGCAATGTATTCTCTGTAGCTAGGTCCCTTGGTCTCGTCCAACATCTTCAAGACATCCGGTTTCCCCTGTTTCCTTAGCTTCTTGGTGATTTTGGATTCTCCAGAAGCAGCTCCCAACATCGTCCTCCTCATCATTTTGTTAGTTACCTTCATGAGAGTAACTAAAGCCTTCTCCATATCTTCAAACTGAACCTACAAAAATGCTAGTCTACTCTTTAAAAATTCATTGCTTAAGTCCTCTGTTTTGTTATCCAAACCCAAATCCCCAACTTCCTGCACATTTTCAACCTCATTCTTTTGATCCTCAAATTGCTCAATTTGTTCTTCCTCTTCCTCTTCCTTATCCTCCTTTGATCCTTATTCCCCCATCTCATAAGTTGAATCCTCAAAGTCCATATCCTCTAAATCTTCTTCCTCCTGGGCTTCAAACTCTTCATACCCCAGGTCCTCCTCATCACACACAGTCATTTTTTGTTTACCTTTTTTGTCCTTCAAGGCTACTTTTGCAAGGCGGGCCGACCTTCTCCCTCCACTCCCTCTACTCTGTTGCCCCTGCAGAGACCCCTCCTCATTTTGAGTCCTTTCCTTAGTAATATTGATGACATCCCTAGGGTTTAATTCTCTTTTGGGTTTCTTCGCCTTGGGAAGTTCCAACAACAAAGGTGAATGTTTTCTTCGTTGCATAGAAAATAAGAATTAAATGTGACATATTGTTGTCATCTATATTAGTTGATAGTGATGTAGGTTATACAAATGATATATTTTATATGCATCCATAAAATAAAAAAGGACATATTAGATAGTACTAGATAGTTTATATTGTATTTTCATAATTAAGGTATGCATTTTACTTTGTTCATATACTATAGAAATTTGTTACTTCTTCATGAATTCTTGAGTGCATTTGGAATTTGAAACTTTTTATTTTGAGCATACAAAATTATATGCGAACATAAATATCAACTTGTTTTTGTGGCAAACTTAATTATCTTTCGAAGAGAAAGGGAAAAACTAGAATGAAATGTAGGAAATAGATATACTATAGTTCAATTTTTAAAGGAAATAGGCTTGAATTGTAGTTGAAGTAATGAAAAAAATTCAATTGATAAGTTATGTTGATTAATAAAATTATTAGAAATCACAATATAAAAATATTTTATAGAGAATTAAAATTCTTGATTGTATTAATTAAAGTAGGAACCTAGTATGGTTAAACAAGACATGTATTACATCATTATACTAGTTGGATATATAAGTAACTATATTTATCTTAGGTTAAAGTGTAATAATTGATGGTAAATCACTGTGTTTATGTGTATGATTGATCTTATTAAGAGAAATTCATGCGTATAAAATATCTATACAATATAAAGAGATAAGGCATGTGAAATGTACTTGTGTGATAAGTATCATATATTTGAGATGATTGTGTATAGTTGACTATGTTTGAGGCTAATAAGCATGAAAACATAAAATAAGCATAGGTGTGTTCCTTCTTGAATAAAATAGTTTGATTTCCCTCTCTACTCTTTTGTTTGTAATGTTTTGTGTTGCCTCACATATTTTCTTCTAGTAGATTGAGGGTAAAAGTGAAGTTAGATATTGAGTGAAAGTAATTTCATTGTGAGGCTATAATAATCCATGGACATATACCCTACTAACTCCCTTTTACATATATCTGCAATTGTTGAAGTTGTTTGGGTAAAGGGTGGTCCCTAATTATTTATTTATTTAGAGTTACTCTCCATGTTTATTAATTTTTTTATTTTTACATTAGATACTAATGTTGGGAATCTATTTCCAATATGGCTCTTCTTTTTAGTGTAGTAAAAAAATTTGGTTTCAAAATAATTTTAGTTGTTGCCATAGTAATAATTTGGAATATCTTATCCCTACATTAAAATCCCTTAGGTAATCTTACATATTAAATATATTTTGATAATTTTTTTATATTGCTTATAGTATATATCCTAAGTTGTTAAAGGCATGGGGTTATCCGATGTGAGTGTTTATCCTAGCATAAATTATTGAGATTAAGTGCCTTCAAATTGGGTGGGTGGGAGGAGATAGTTGATTGAGCTCATCTAGTTGTAGATTTCATTTCTCTCAGCTATTGGTAGTGGTCCCTTCTTCCCTTTGGGTGTCTTATTGAAGCCATGATGTGATTCTTGTTTTATAATTTTTTATGAGATTGTTGAATTATTGAAATATTTAAATGAGTCATTATTGATTGATTGATTTATTTAAGTGTGAATCTTCAAATTTTTAATGAGAAATATGGAATTTTTATTACTATGGGCTACTTATCCAATCAACTTTGATATGTTCCTTTGCCTCAGAGAATCATTTAATTGGATTTGAATTTTTTGATTAGTCTCCACACTTGAATTTTATTATCTTTATTAGATTTCATTATGGATTTGATTTAATACTTATAATTTTGAGAGTCATTATTTTATGAGGCCTTTGCTTTATTACTACTAGTATGTATGGAGTTTTACATGTGTTAAATTTCCTTTTTTGAAAGGGGCCCATGGTAGGTTGTATGGGGGAGTAGATGGTTTGGGAAATTTTTGAGGAATTTAGATCTACCAATGAACTAGTATAAAATCGTCATGTTTTATTTGATTTAGATTCACAAATGTATAACTTTTTCTTGCTTATGGTGCTAGTTTACGTGTTATACTGCCCCTTTAGAGAGACGAGACTTGTTTGGCACCACATGAACTTAGATGTTAATTCTATGGTCACAAGCAACCTTAGTTCCTAGTCATATAGATTCATAATCATAAGGTTCCTTGAATAAATTTAGGTTATTTCCACTCTCATAAATCCCTTTGCATGAGTGTCATGTTGCAAGTTGTGGAGATATATTTGTGTGAATATACTTGATAAATATAATTTTAGTGTATTTTGTGTAAGCTAAGTATTAGAGGAATTAAATGTTTTTATGCTTATGGTAGGAAATAATTCTTGACAACTTGACTCATGGGATGGTTCTTTATTGTGATGCTTGAATTTGATTATCAATATACATGATACATAGGGGAAGTTAGGGACCTTGAGAAGTTACAAGTAATAGTCTAATAATTGTTGTGTTTTTAGTATGTACTGATATAATTTTACTCTTTGTGCTCTTATGAAACTTCATGATCTATATTATTGTTTTGACACCCTTTTCTTAGGGATGTAATGTGAGTAATAATGTCTTGCTTGTTTGACATACATCGATATCTAGTTATAGCCAATATGAGAGGAACATTAAAGTATGGATTGTTTTTTGACTATCTTAGATTATAGAGTTCTTCAACCTAGATTAGGAATCCCACTACCTTGACCCAATGGTGGGTTATTCTAATTCACCTTTTGAGGACTTCTAGGAGGAAGCCTAATCTTAGGGGGGAAAGTGTGAGGTCACTCCTCATCATATTTAAATATTATTATAATTTTATTTTTTTTGTACAAAACACTCTTGGATGTGCTAATATACTTTATTATGCTCATTGACTGTGGACACTGATACTATATTTTGAGTAGTAGTTGATTACTTATTGCGATAAGGAATTTGTTAAAATAGTGAATATGGACTTGTGTACATTATTTTTATTTAGGTATACAATTCATTCTTATCTTGTCTCTATGGATTAATTTAAGATTGAGGTTATTTGTGTAAAAAAAAATCTATATGAATTTGGTTAAATGTTATATATTATGAAATTGTGTGCTAATATGTTTTATATTATTAATAAAAAAAATCATAAGTAATTTTGATGTATCTTAATAATGTGGCTAATTATGATATGTCTATATTCTCTATATAGATTTAATTTAGTAAATATTTTTTTGACTATTATCTTAGATATATTGATGTTCTATGTGCAAGTGTGTAGGCTAATTTCTATAAGCAATAAAAATTTGTGGAGGTTCTGAAGCAAATATTTTTTGATTCCTTAGTATATCCAAGCCTTTTTTTTAAGGTTAGGAGCATGTAGCTCATATATTAATATATATTAGTATATCCAAGTCTTATTGTAAAATATTTTAGTATTTATTTATGTTATTGTTAAGTTGGGGTTTGGTTAAGTCCCTTTTAGTATCAAATTTTGGATTTAAACTTAAAAGAGAATTTAAGATGTTTTTTTTTTTTTTTTTATCAATTTTCTTGTTATTTGAGAAAGTTTAAATCCCTAAATTCGTATGAGTTGAGTTCATTTTGGAGTGTACATTATATGTTTTAGAAGAGTCTAGAGCCTTAAAAAGTATCTTAGATGATAAGTGACAAGATTGGAGAAAGGAATCTAATTTGGCATAGCAAAGAAATCATATCTTTTGTGGTTCATTATATATAAATAATGGATCATTAATTAAGCCTTCTTTAAAGCTTTGGTTAGGTTTTTCAGTTTTAGATTATCATTTTTTTTTCTTAAGGAAAGAGGGAAAAAGGAAGAGATTTAGATCTTAGGAGAAGATTAGAGTTTTGAGGAGTTTTTGGCATCAAGGGATTCCTAATATTTGTTGAGTTATTACACATATGCTCTTAAGACCTTATGGAGTGTGTATTGTTAATTTTTTAATCATAGTGCTTATTATAGCTTGCTAGTTTTCTATAGGTTAACTTGACATTGAATGAATTTTATTTATGTTAAGTGTTGTGTATGGAGTTACTCATTGTGGATGTGTTATATTTATGTTTGAGTGTGGATATTCCCACTTGGATTAAAAGTTACACACATAATGGGGTTGAGAGAGGTGTGAACCCTCTTTTGGGGAAAACACATTCAATCTATATTGATTTTGATATATGTGTACCTTTTTAATGTGATTTATTATCTTGTTGATATAAGGAGTGTTTAAGTGGAGGTTTTAGTATTTTAAAGGTATTGAGTGCTTTTATATTTGATGTGTTAAATAATGGGACGTGAAAAAAAATATTTTAAAAATTTACCCATGGTGTTGTGGAAGGTGTGAAATGAATATGGAGTATTATTATGTGCTTTGGGTGTATGTGGGTACTTTAAAAATAGGAGATTTGATGTTATTTTATATTTTACCCAAGAGGTTAGCAAGTCCTCTTGGCTCTCCCTTTGCTATTAATTTGAGGAGGTTTATATGTATTGTGTTAGCCTTTGAATAGTTATATATTTGTGTATTGATGTATCATTTACTCTCTATGAAACCCAAATTTTGAAGGCTTCCTAGCTTGGGGGTCAACTTGTATTGCAAGTTCGACAATTGGGAGGTAAGCCAACCTATTGGTCATGTGAAGGTTATTGCTAGTTTATAATTCTAAATCTTGGATTTTATGTTTGGATGTATGGAGGCTAAGGGTTGAAAATTGTATTGTAAAAGTATAAATGGTACACACGATTTTATAATATTTCTTCATACATTATACTTGTTTCAAATTTAAGGTTAGAAATTTAAAAAACTTAAATTAAATTGTGATATATTTTATCCTTAGGAGGAGGCTTGAAGTTGCTGCCATTTTTTATTTCTCTTATAACCAAAATTTAGTATGATGGTACTGAATTTGAGTTAAATATTAAGAGTGTTCTTCAATGTTGTTAAAAATATACATTTTCTATTTATGAAAGTGTTTAAAAATTGTTTGCACCCATTACAAACTTTTTAATTATTATTTTATAAAAATATGAATGTCTAAAATTGCACATGTATATATAAGAAGTAAAATTATATGATCTTTAAATATTTAAATAAGTTTTGTTTAAACTTTGAGATCATGATTAATTGTCTAAAAATAGCTATGTATTTATACTTATACATGTGCACATACACACACATGTTTACTACGCTTAAGATATTTCATGTATATAGATCTTTGTAGAATTCTAGAATGCATCTTTAATTAACATAATTTTTCAAGAGATAAAAAATATTATCAAGATTATGCGACCATCCCTCCACTAATGCATATACATAAAAATGTAGTTAGTTTTTTTACAATGATAAAATAAAAATGAAATAAGATATTTATAAAAAGTTCATGTGGATTTTATTGCATCTCCAAAAAATAAAAGAATCATTTATAAAAATGAGGTTTCAAGGAAAATTATATATATGTATGTATGTATGCATGCATGCATTAAAAAACAAAAAATGAGACTCCATTTTCAAATATATTATTTTAAGAATTAGCCATCAAAAGCCTAATGTAAAACCTCTCAAAATTTTAAGATTTATTTAAAGAAAAAATAACTTGGTAATTTTTAGAGATCTTGTAAGATTTGGAAAGAGTCAATATCCATCTTTTGTGTCACTTGCATCATTTGATTGTTTGTAGATTTATAAACAAATAAGAATTTTTATAGGAATAAAACCAATAACAAGAAAAATCAATTAGAGAAAATAAACCTATTGAAAAAGAAAAAAATATAAATACAAAAATGTAGAGGAGGGGGACCAACCACACCAAGGCTCTAGGTCACGAAGAGACGAGAGCAAAAGGCTACCCTAATCTACCTTAGGTTGGAAAAGCATTTTACAATCAAGGATAGAGAATGAAGAGCACTCTCAATGCTTTTGTCACTCTACTAACCCGAGAGTTTTGACGAGGATAAACGAGTAGGATTCTAGAACCCAAACCGTACCTCTGATAACTCTTTTCTAGATGATAGTAGAGCAGATTAGGGATGACAGCGTGACGCGCTGGTGTCTCACAGGTGCACTGGCATTCGTACGGACAGAAAGTACAAGGACATAGATAGAGTGACCAAAAACACACTAAACAACTTAGTAGTTGAGGTTTTAAGTGATGACTAAAGTGGAAAGTGACAAAATGATAGAAATAATAAGAGACATGACTATTAAATAACAAGAATGAGAAAGGAGAGAATACAACTCATGAAGAGTCTAGTTTTCCAACAAGCTCCACACGAACATGTACCTACACATAGCTGAGAGAGGAAAAATGTTGGCACTGTATAAGGGTTTGTCATAGTCAAACTCTCGCTTTGGTGTTTCCACCTCCACGAGCAACCATATAGATAGATATGTAGAAATATGATAAAGAAAATGATGCTGGAATGGAAATGAAACAAAATATTATGAGAGACACTATGCTACTCAAATCCAACAACAAAGTAGTAATACGAAAGTGTTACCACCCTCGACCAAAGGAACTCAAGGCTAATGGGAGAGGAATGCAAGTCCACAACTATGGTAGAGTTGACATAGCCACAACAACACCGAAAGCAGTATCGCAAGGCACCAAGTTGCAGCTTCTGTGGTAGATGTGTAGGATGTTACAATTGTTGGAAATGTGAAGCCAATAGTGCAACAAGTAGCAAGAGTATGGAGCAAAAATGTGAGCTAGAAGATCAAATTAGTGTGTAGAAGATCAAGAATTGCTAAGAAGATGGATTAATTGTGAAACATGGCCATTTGAAGATGAATGGGAGGGAAAGATCCGTTCAAAGGTTGATAGGAAGGTGTAGGGGCATTATGTTTCATCGCCAATGGAGAATGTAACACCTTTGTAGATTCCAGAGGCAAGAATCCTGATAGGATGACAACATGCCACAAACATTTGTGCACCGCATGCGCATCCTTGACAAAAATTCCCCCACCAACACTAAAAACAAGTGCCAAGTGGACAGGGTATGAAACGAGGACGTGGAATTACTTGGTTGGATTTGATTTTTCTAAGGTAGAGGGTGTAAATGGGGAATTTGCAAGAGGGGTGCAAATTCACTCCTATACTAAAAAAAAATTGAAGAGTTTATATTGGAGGGATATTCTGTCTTCCTAAATAATCTTATTTTTTCTCTTTTGCAACAAGGAACAATAAAACAAAACACAATAAGAAGAAATAAAACAAAATAAAAATAAAAAGAAAAATAAATACATAAAATAATATATATTATTTTATTTAAGACCTTAAATTTATGCGTAATTCAATGAGGTTATTGATTTACTTATTTATTGCAAAAAAATAAAAAATAAAAAAATTCAATACTATTTATCTTAATAAAATAAAATATATTTTAGTTCAAATTGAACTCAATGTGGGTTCTTGAGTGCTTTTATTTATTCATTTAAGATTAAAACTAATTTATTTTTGATAGAAAACAAAGCATAAGTTGAAAACTTAGAATTTAACTAATTTTTTATAAATTGATTTAATTTGATCTTTTATTATATGGTGGAATGCTTAGTTGAAATAAAGAAAAAAGAAAAAGTAATAATTATAAAGCTACTTTTATGGCCCTAAATGAAAGCATATTTAAATTCATTTGATTATGCTATTAATTATTTTTAA
Source organism: Sequoia sempervirens (assembly GCA_007258455.2). NCBI lineage: Eukaryota > Viridiplantae > Streptophyta > Pinopsida > Cupressales > Cupressaceae > Sequoia > Sequoia sempervirens. The sequence goes on along the minus strand of VDFB02161435.1, from coordinate 711 downwards.
CTCAATTAAGTTGGATATTGATTTCATCTTTTCCATGTGTTATGCAAATGTTAATGAAAGGTGGAAAATTGTTTTCCTTCTTCACCCTAGGGGTTTAGGGCCTAGAAATGACATTTTTCACTAACTTTCACTCAAGAACAAACCTTCGAGATCTCTTTGCAAAGGAGAAAAATATCTTGCAAGAGGGCTATTCTAGTGGATGAATAAGATCTAATAAAGGGTTCACCACTAATTTTAGACTTGGAAAATATAATGAAATGCAAGATGCAATGCAAAACCCTAATTTAATGAAAACTAATAGTAAATAACCTAGAAAAGTGAATGAAACAACACAAAAAACTACAAAATAGAATGTGTGCACCTGGAAATTTGGAGAGTGGTTGGATGAAGGTTTAGAACACTGGAAATTCAAACTTTATTGCTAACTGGGACTCATTCACCAATCTGGATGAATCAATCCAGTTTCTAGGAGACTGTGCAGGAACATAATCTACCAAAAGGGTATCCAAATCTGCAAAATCCTGAAAATTGGCTAGAACTGGGAATCATTCGCCAAAAGTTGTGAATCAGTCTAGTTGGGCTTTTTTATAACTTCAAAAGTTGATCCTATTCTTCTTTGTTTGCTATGTCCTTCTTGATTGGTTTTCGGATCTGAATCTCCAATTTGCAACTTGTAGGTCTTCTCCAATGCTCCCTAAGGCTTGATGACAA
>VDFB02161434.1:0-24505 GCA_007258455.2 Sequoia sempervirens | reverse complement strand
GGATGTGAGCATTGGAGAAGGGGGCACACAATGTATGTCCAACGTGAGGTAAAAGTACACTTGGGACTGTCCTAGCCAAGGCTTGGGTATTTGCACTTGTGTTGAGTATTGTTCTATTGAACCAACACTTGTGTAGAGCACCGTAGTACATTTTGTTCCTCCTAGATTGCTCACAAACGAAAGAGGCTGAACTAAGGATCCATTCTAGGAAATCTATGGTTTTTTTGCATATTCAAATAAAGATAAGCATTTGAAAAATCTATTGATTCTAAAATATATTGAGAATATTATATATATGATTTTGGTGTTAATCTATATGAATTATATAGATGTGTGATTCAATTTACTATGTTAGTTATTTACTTTAGAATCTTGGTGTAATTATTACATATTATAGTTACATTGGCTGTTTTATATTACTTATTCACATCATTTTAGTAAGATTACCTCTTATTGCTATTTCTTCAATAACCCTTACCTCAGCTCTTCTCTGCAACTTTTCCCACTCTGATTGTTTTTTGACTTTTCTGTCCTTGCAATGATTTGATTGTTTTATGAGATGGTCGAGAGGGGGCTCGAGAAGGCTCCCCATTCGAAGGTTGTCTCTTTTTCTGGCATTGTGTCTACAGTGGCAATGACCAACTTTGTTCTTCCCCATGTGACTTCTCCTCCTCGTACCTTCGTCCTTTCTCCTAGGGGAAGGACTAAGAGTATTTCTGTAAAGTTACCCTTATCCCCTCCTCTTGGGCTTGACTCTTTCTTCTCTGTGGAAGAACTGATTTCCTATGTGGATAAAATGGTGGGTGCTGATCCGCCAGCTTCGGGTAAAAGTTGGAATCTACTTCCTTCTTTGTGACTAGCTGGTAAGTTGACATCCCTAAAGTTCTAATGTTAAAGGCTATGGATAGTCTTAAACTGGCTTTGGTCGGTAAGTTTTTGGCCTATTGATCGAATATTGAATTGGTACATCAATGGGTTGCCTCTACTTGGAATCTCAAAGGCAGTGTCACTATAAATGCTATGCCAAGAGGTATCTTCCTTTTCTCTTTTGTTGTTTATGAAGATATGCTTAAGGTTTTAACTGGCAGCCCCTGGTCCTTTGACTTTGGGTTTAAGAACTTTCTTTCCCTCTGCAAATGGAAATCGATATTTGATCCTTCAGCTGACCTGGGTGCCGCGACTCCAACTTGGGTTTGCTTGCCAGGCTTACCCCTTGAGTTTTGGGGGACATGTATCTTAAAAGGAATAGCTAACTCTTTTGGTAGTCTTCTGGCCATTGATAAGATCACTTAGGAGAAATCTAGACTAGTCTATGCTCACATTTGTGTAAATGTGGTTGTTAATACGGTCTTTCCAACTTGTATCCTCCTTAAATCAAAATTTAGCAACTAGACCCAACCTCTAGAATATGAAAATGCCCACCATTTCTGCCAGTTGTGTAAGAAGTTTGGTCACCTCATTGACTCATGTGAGAAAAACCTGTCGAGGGACCCTATGTTACTAAGAATTATCTCTCTGAGCAGTTACCCAAGCCCCCTGTGGCCACTACTGTTGCTCAACCTTCTAAAAATTCCGTTGCCCATATGGCTATTGTCCTCCAAGAAAGGAAACCCCAGTCTCTGGCTTGGAGGTTGCTCTGACTGAACCTCTTGCTATTTCTAATGACTTGGATAGCTTGAACCTCAAGGTTAGTACCCCTATCACCAGTTTCCCAACCCTTGGCTTCCCAAAAAAAGAGATGCTAATTTCAAGGAAAGAAGTGAATATGGACATTGGGGACAAATCTAAGGAGGTCTCCCTTATGGTAAACAATTTTCAATCATCCCTGGGGAAGGTTCTTGAATCTGAAGTGGGTGTTGATTTGGAAGAAGGGGAGTTTGTGCATTCTGACACCAACCTATCCTTGGAGGAAATATATTTTTTATCCCAAAAAGAGGCAGGTAACTTGAATGACTCTCTGGCCTTGTTGGGATTTTCTCCTCGCCCAGTGATAAAGAAGATGAGGATGACTGGTCACAAGCCCCACCAACTCAAAAGAAAAAGAAGTCGAAGTTGGCAACCCAAAGTGGTAGGAACCGGAGAGGGGCGAATCAATTGTCACCAATCTCAAACTTATTCAACTTATTAACTTTAATTCTAGATCTGACTACAATCAAGTGAAAGCATAAATGAAAAAACAATACATCAAGCAGCCACATATAACACCAATATTTTACATGGAAACCTATTAGGGGAAAAACCACTTCAAGTGGAGGTCAGTCAATCCACAGATTACACCTCATAAAAGTATAAGGAAATATGAATGGGGAATGCACACATGCATTCATGCACACAATCACTTCTAGAGCCCACTCTCAAATACAACAAGGCTTACTACCCAAGGAAGACAATCGCTTCTACAAAAAGATTCAGATTTTCAAAACCATTTGATTTGAACTGGTGAGTCAGCATCCGCCAATGCTTGGTTAAGCAATCTGCTTAAGTAATATGAATAATTTCTTTCACTCTTCTTCACTCTCTGCTTTTCCTTCGAATGATCTAGACTTTCTTCACACACATGACTCATACACTTCACATTTGCACCTCTTCCACACTTCAAAAAATCGCTCTTATATATCTGCAACAAGAAATTACATCGCTATAAGTCGGCCACAAAAAGATAATAAAATAATTACAAATAGTCGGCCCAAAACAAATAAATATTATTCATGTGAATCAACCAAGGTCAACCATAACATAGTGAAGACTGAAAACAACATATCCAACATGAAAACACTTCAATTAATTTCTCCTCGAAGATCCACAACACACTTCAATACCTTGTCAGCCAAGAACATGAAAAACATGAACACACGAGAAATATCAGATCACGAGCACAATGATCAATGCAGACATGTTACAAAGATAGAGAATGAACTAGAAACATCCAAAAGCATCATGAAATGCCAAAGAAGCATCCACAACAACTAAACTTACTGAAGTCATAGAATCTTCAATTAGGAACACTAACTGAAGCGACAAAAAAATTGTCAGAATGAAAATCACCATAACTCGATCAACTCTTCATGTAGATCTCTGAAACTTGGTGTGGATAGACTAGACATACTCAACAAGAAACCCTTTAGTCTACAACCTCAGAATAGAAATGTAATGAACACACTGAAAGAAAGAACTTCACTTCACCAATATCAACTTGTAGCACTTCTTATTACAATTTTCTCAATATCCTTGACATATACAACTTCTAATGCAATAATGCTAATAGTGTTGACATCAATGACAACCACATATCAACAACACAACCACAACATCCAACAGTCTCCCCCTTTGGCATTGATGGAAACACATGATGCGAAAAATACCATCAACACAACTACGCTTACTCTTCCTTTAAGTTCTAACTTTTCTTTCCTCTCATGATCTTCTCCCCACAAGGCTCTTCTCCCCAGATAATCAACAGTTTTTTTTTCACATTACTCTTCTCCCCCTTTGAAATCAATGACAAAGATCTCTTCAATACAATCTCTAAACCACATATCTAAACTTCAATATCCTCAATATCTCACTACCACCCTCCCCTCACTCAGCGTGCCCACTAACATCAATCCAGACTGTGCCATATCTGTTTTACAGACTAATGCAAATGCAATGCATCCTTAGTTTTGATTAGAGGGAATCACCCCCAACTCCCTTCTTGAGATACCCAAAATTCATCCTTGGCAAACGACTTTGTAAAGATATCTGCTAACTACCCCTTTTAGTAGGCACATACCCACCCATCTCCTTTTAATTTTACCTTCCAAAAAGTGAAATTGATGTGATATATACTTGGTCTCTTTGGAATGTGCACCAAATTCTTAGAACCTAATGGTGTCTTGAGTTAATACAAAATATAACAATAGGGCCTACTATATACAACTCTAATAATATCCCTTCAACATTTGCTTCATCCATGTGATTCTGAGTACACCATTAGCAGCAAATAAATGTATTTTGGCCTCATGACAAAGAAATAGCATTTGCTTCTACTCAACCAAGGAAATCAACTTCTTTCCTAAGAAAAATGCTCCACCACCTAGTAGTTTCCTTCCGCCATTCACATCTCCTGCCCAATCAACATTAGTAAAGACACTCCAAAGTAAGATCATCATCTTTAGGATACCATAGACCAAATCAACTATCCCTTTCAAGTATCTGAAAATTCTCTTCACAACAGTCACATGAGATTCTTTAGGATCAACTTGAAATCTAGCAACAATACATACAACATTTATGATATCATTTTCCTAGTTTGAGTCAAATAAAGCAATCCACCAATCATTGATCTATATCTTGTCTGATTTTCCTTTGAAGAACTATCAACAGTTTTCAACTTGCATCTAGTCACCGTGGGTGTACCAACAAAATTTGAGTCTTCCATACCAAATTTCTTCAACAATTCCTTCACATACTTGGACTGAGATATAAAAATCCCTTTATCTAACTGAGTAATTTGCAATCCCAAGAAGAATTTCAACTCTCCAATCATTGACATTTCAAATTCATTCTGCATCTTATTAGCAAACTTCATGCACAAGCTATCATCTCCTCCAAATATGATATCATCAACAAAAACTTCCGCAATCAAATCTTTATCATCATTCTTGAAATACAGATTACTATCAATAGTACCTTTGTTAAATCCAAGTTTCACCAAGTACTTATCCAATTTGGCATACCATGCTCTAGAGGCTTGCTTAAGACCATACAATGCTTTCTTCAATCGACACACCATATCTTCTTGATCAGTCAACTGTAATCCATCAGGTTGCTCAACATATATCTCTTCTTCCAATTCGCCATAGAAAAGTAGACTTGATATCCATTTTATAAACCTTATAGTCTTTATAAGCAACATAATCAAGAAACAATCTCACAACTTCAATTCTAGCAACAGGGGAAAATGTTTCTTCAAAATCAATACGTTCCATTTGAGAATATCCTTTACATACCAGTCTTGCTTTGTTTCTAACAAGTTCACCTTCTTCATTCAATTTGTTTCTAAAGACCCATTTAGTTCCAATTACATTCTTATCCTCAGGTCTGGGAACAAGAATCCACATATCATTCTTCTCAATTTGATGCAGTTCCTTTTTCATTGCTTCAACCCAATGCTCATCTTTGCATGCCTCATTCACATTGTTAGGCCCAGTCTTTGAAATCAAACAATACTCTTCTGCAATTTTTCTCCTAGTCTGGACACCTTTGTTCTTATCACTTATGATCTGATTCTCTGAATGATTCAATCTCACACACCTCAGAGTCTTCTTAGAATGTTCTTCAACTTCAAGTTCTTTTGATCTCTCTTTTGTTCTTCCATCAATTTCTCCTTCTTGATTTTCTTGATTCATTGGAATGATTTGAACTTGACTTGTAGTTTGACCTTGCTTTCCTTTGCTTCTACTGTCATTCTGATCATCATAATCATATCCACAAGTTTTGGATAGTGTAGCTATGTCTTCATCAACCTTAACATTTGCACTTTCAACCATTTTCTTTAATCTTTTGTTGTAACACTGGTAGGCCTTACTTTTAGTAGCGTAACCCAGAAAGATTCCTTCATCACTCCTAGCATCAAAATTTCCTATATGTTCATCTCTTTTGATATAACACTTGCTTCCAAAGATTTTGAAATATCTAATAGTAGGATTTTGACTAGTCCATAGTTCAAAAGGAGTCTTACTAGTATCACCTTTGATTTGTACCCAGTTAAGTGTGTACACAATAGTACTCACAACTTCTCTCAAGTAGATATGAGGCACATTTCCTTCCAACATCATGGTTCTAGCCGCATCTAGAACTATTATGTTCTTCCTTTTCACAACTCCATTCTATTGAGGGGTCTGTGGTGTAGATAACTGTCTCTTAATTCCATGCTCTTCACAAAAGAATTAAACTCACCGGAAGTGGAATTTCCACCCTATCTTGTATCTCAGAGCACTTAATCTTCAAACTTCTAAGTAAGCCCCAAACTTATAGCCTTAAAGATCTTGAACTTTCCCAAATTTCTCCCTTAAGAAAGTAGCCCACATCATCCTTGAATAATCATCAATAAGCAACATGAAGTATCTGTAACCTTGTAAACTTCTAGTTCTAGTAGGACCACATAAATCAATATGCACAAGTTCCAACAATCCATTTTGAGTTTTGTTGTTACCAAAATGAAATTTTATTTCTTTCCTAATCGTATCTCTTTAAAGGCATTGTAGGTTTCATTTTCAGCTTAGGGAAGATCTCAGCCTTTTAGTGGAACTTATCTTGACAATGTTAATAAAGTTTCATACATGACACATTCTCCTATGCCATAACCAACTCTCATCAACTTGAGCAATCAAACAACTTTTACTAGCAGCATTCAGATGAAAGATATTACCTTTTGTTTGTGTACCTAATGCAATTACATTTCTAGAATTTCCCAATATTTTGCACTTACCATCCATGAAATGAAGATTGTATCCCTTATCAACCATTTGACCAACACTCAAAATATTATTGCTTCAAACCTTCAACATACAAGACATCATCAATGTTATCCTTACCATCAAGAGAAATGCATCCTCTTCCATGGATCACACCAATTGTGTTATCACCAAATCTCACAACACCACTATCATATGTACTTCTCCCAATTTACAAACTTACTTTTATCTCCTGTCATATGATGAGAACAACCACTGTCAATTATCCATTCATCTTTCTCTTCAACTCGAGTAGCTAGGTCTTTCTCCACATTTGAACAACTAGCAGATTCAGTAGACACAAGATTATTTTCCTTGATATCAATAAACACAAATTCATCTTCACTTGCATTTCCTCTGTCAGATTCATCATCTATTACACCTTCATCAACAACATAGTAACACTTTCGGAATTTAGGCTTAAATCTTAGCTTGAAACTCTCCCCATGGATACCCTGATGTAAAATGAACTATTCCCATTGTGCGAGAAACATTTAACAGTAAATTTCCCCTTTATAATTACCTTGTCCTCCTGGCCTCTCCTTTTCACACCAATTCTTCTGTTCCTTCTTCTTAAGCTCTTCTTCTATCCAGCTTGTTTCATTTCCCTATCCCTATATCACTTAGTCGTCTTCTTTGATGAACCTCTTTAATGATCATATCCTCTCATTTCTATCTCTTTCCAAGTATTCCGGAATGCGCTTCTAACCTTAGGAAGGGTATCACCAAATTCATTCAACTTAAAAGCAATAAGCTTACCAATCAACATATCTCTGGTAACATTTTTCACAGTTCAGAGTTCTTCAATAGCATTAGCCTTGACTTTGTAAGAATCAGGAAAAGATCTAAGAACTTTAGGAACAATTCTGATCTGGCCTATCCACCAATTGTAAATACATTTGATACCACACACAAGTTTATTTACTCTTTGCATGAAAGTAGTAACATTTTCATCATCACCCATTTTCAACTTTTCATATTTTCCTTTCAGAATTTGTAGCTTAGAAATCTTCACATTCGCATCACCTTCATATACAAGGTTCTTGAACTTTCTAGATCCTATATACCTTTTAATCCATCACATTTGTCATCTTAGTATCAGTCAAACCGCTCAAAAACTTCTCCTTAGCCCTGATATTATACTTAGCATCCCTGATCTCAGTAGAAGTAGTAGGACCATTTTATGGAATAACATATATATATTTTGTAATGCTCCAGTAGGGTTCACCAATGAATCTCAGATGACACTCCATTCGAAGCTTCCTCAAAAGAAACAATTTGTTCCACCAAATCTAGGACTATCCTTTATAAGTCAATCCTAGATCACCTCAAGCTACTAAAATTCCTCCAAGGGAACCACAAGCTCCCATACTCAATTGTTGCAACCCAAAGGGCATAAGCAACCTGAGAGGGGGTGTGGAACTACTGTCACCGGTAATCTCCCAAACTTATTCAAATTATTAACTCTTAATTTTAGATTTCCATCATTAATCGCGAAAGCTTAAAATGAAATGTCACACGTATGCCATACCAATATTTCTTTACGTGGGAAATCCTCAAGTAGGGGAAACCATGCGGAGAATAAATAATCCAGATTATACCTTATTAAAAGTATAAGAAAATATGAATGCGGAATGCACATGCATTAAGGCACACTGCCTAGAGCTCACTGCTCAAATACAAGGCTTGCTTCCCAAGGAAGACACACTGTGTTACAAAAAGATTCAGATTAAAACCATCTGGATTTGAAGAACTCTAGAGCCATATCCGCTAATGCCCCGGTTAAGGCAAATGAAGCAATACGTGAACACTTTGACTCTTCTTCACTCTCCGCTTTTCCTCTAAAATGGATCTTAAACTTCTTTGTTCCCCAAGTATAGCAACCCCATACATTCTCACATTCAATCTCCTTCCACACTTCAAACAATCACTCTTATATATTTGCAACAAGAAATTACATTGCTATAATAAGTCAGCCACAAAAAAGATAATAAAATAATTACAAATAGTCGGTCCAAAACAAATAAATATTATTCATGTGAATCAACCAAGGTCGGCCATAACATAGTGAAGACCGAAAACAACATCTCCAACATGAAAACACTTCAATTAATTTCTCCTCAAAGATCCACAACACACTTCAACACCTTGTCGGCCAAGAACATGAAAAACATGAACACACAAGATAAAATCTTGGATCACGAGCACAACGATCAATGCAGACATGCCAAAAAGATAGAGAATGAACTAGAAACATCCAAAAGCATCATGAAACACTAAAGAAGCATTTGCAACAATTGAACTTACTAAAATCATAGAATCTTCAATCAAGAACACTAACTAAAGCGACAAAAAAAATGTCAAAATGAAAATCACAAAATTCGATCAACTCTTCACGCGGATCTCTGAAACTCGATGTGGATAGACTAGACATACTAAAAAAGAAACCCTTTAGTCCACAACCTTAGAACAACAACGTACTAAAAAAACCGACAGAAAGAACTTCACTTCACCACTGCCAACTTGTAGCACTTCTTATTACAATTTTCTCAATATCCTCGACATATACAACTTCTAATGCAACAATGCTAATAGTGTTGACATCAATGAAACCACATATCAACAACACAACCACAACATCCAACAACCGGATGTTGGAGGGGAAATATGGTTGGTAGACCATCCCAAAAGGATTCCAGAACCAAAGACACTGTTAGTGACGTGGTTGTTGCGAAACAAAGAACCTTGGATTCGATCACAGGATCGAAGTCCAAAAATAAGTATCCTTGGTTGTTCCTTTATGAGGTTTTGGTGTTGTTGTCCCTTGTTTTTTCTCTATGAAGTATCTCTCTTGGAATATAAGGGGCCTAAATAGCATGTATAGACAATTTTTGGTTAAAACCTGTATCATGGACAATAAAGTGGATGTTCTTCTCCTCCAAGAAACCAAGATGAAGAAGGACACCTTTGATAAGGCCATTTTGAGTAGTTGGCCTGGTGCGAATTATTTTGTTAGTGAGGCAAAAGGGGCTTCTAGAGGTATTGATACCCTTTGGAATCCCTCTAAATTAAAAGGAACTTTGTGCTTTGCTAGTAGGAATAGTTTGATGTTTTCCCTAGAAGATCTGGCTTCCCAAGAGAAATGAAATTTAATAAATATCTATGCTCCCAACTTGAGCAAGGACAGGTTGCTGCTTTGGGAGAATTTAAATGATGCTATTAAAAACATAAAATATGACCATTGGATGCTGGGAGGGGATTATAATTCCCCCCTTCTACCTTCAGAAAAGTCAAGGGGGTTGGATGGCTATTCTGATAGCATGATGGAGCTGGCTGAATTCCTAAACTCAACTAGTCTTATTGATATCCCTCTTCAAGGCTCTAAGTTCACTTGGTCTAATAGAAGGAAGGGAGACCATCTAATCCAAGTAAAGTTAGATAGGTTTCTGATCTCTGCCAATTAGAATATCTCCCAATACCTCTTTCTTACTACTCTTCCAAGGTCTAGCTTTGATCATAATGCTTTAGTGCTTAAAAGAAATGCTGATCACAATAGGGGACCTTTCCCTTTCAGGTCTAAAATAATGTGGAGCCTTCATCCAGATCTTGGGCTATTCTTGTTCAAATTTGGTGGGAGGAACCTATAAGTGGCACCCCTATGTTTTTCCTGGTGGAGAAGCTTAGTAGAATCAAGCAGAGAGTGAAAGGGTGGAATAAGGTGACCTTTGGTAATATCTTTGAGATTAAGAATTCCCTGGGAAACAACTTAAAGGAAGTTCAAGATAATATGGAGGTTGGTCTTGTGGATGATGAGACATGTGCAAAGGAAAGAGACCTTAGATCTCAATGGTTTAAGATAAACAAAAATGAGGAAATATTTTGGAAACAAAAGTCTCGTGTTCAATGGCTAACTGAAGGGGATCAAAATACCAAATTCTTCCGTCAATCTACCTTGAAACACAAAAGCAAAAACATGATTAGATCACTTGTGAAAGAGGATGGTACAATGGTCTCCACTAAAAAATAAATTTTTTGGGAAGTTGTTAACTTCTCCTCTCACCACAATTCCCCGGGCAATGAGAAATTCTGTACATGATGACTTTCTTGAGGTGATCCCTAAAGTTATTTCTGATCTTGACTTAAAGAATATGACTAATGCTATTTCTATGGAAGAAGTTAAAAAGGTCATGTTCTCTTTTGGTGCTTTTAAAGCCCCTAGCTCGGATGGGTTTCCTCTCGCTTTTTTCTAGACCTATGGGGATATTGTCAAAAATGACCTCTTTAGTGCTGCTAGAGATTTCTTCAGGTTGGGAAGGCTCCTAAACCAACTGAATGCCACCTTTATTTCCCTTATTCCTAAAAATGTTGATGCCTCTTCAATTAAGGATTATAGACCTATTAGCCTCTGTAATATGGTCTATAAAATCTTCTCTAAAATTCTTGTGCTTAGACCCAAACTGGTGTTAGGCAAAATGATTGTCCCAAACCAAAAAGGTTTTGTCCAAGGTAGAAACATTCTTGATGCTGTCATCTCTACTCATGAAATTCTCCACTCTATGAACCATAGTAAAAATCCTAGGATGGCCTTCAAAATTGATATATCTAAGGCCTATGATAGAGTATCCTGGTCATTTCTCTTTGTTGTTCTCAAGAAGGTTGGGATAGAAGGAAGATTCGTTAAGCTGATCTCTACTTGTGTAACCACCCCTATGTGTTCTATTTTGGTTAATGGTGTCCCCCAAGGCTATTTCTCTTATGGTCGTGGCCTTAGGCAAGGTGACCCCCTCTCACCCTATCTTTTCATAATAGTTGAGGTTCTTGGAAGGAATATTCAAAATATGGTGGACTCTAAAGCCCTAAAAGGTGTTAAAGTTGCTTCGTCCCTTTCGCTCGACTCCCACCAACAATTTGTTGATGATATGCTCTTGTTTGGGGAAGCCTTAGTGGGGGAAGTTGGGCTTTGGAAACAAGTTCTAAATGACTATGCAACTATTTTAGGCTAGTTTATCAACTATGAACAAAGTAAGATATACCTCTTTAATAATGACCAAATAGTGAAGGAAAGAGTGGTGAAGATATTGGGATGTCAGGAAGCTATCCTACCTACAACCTACCTTGGGTTACCCTTGATTTCTAGAAAGTTGGAAAATAATTATTAGAATCAGCTGATTGAGAGAGTTCAAAAAAAGTTGGCAAGGTGGAAGGGGAAACTTCTTAGGTTAGCCAAGAAGATCCAACTGCTAAAAGCCTCCTTACAAAATATTCCTATTTACTAAAAATTTCAGTCTTCATAGGGGAAAAAATAGAATAGATTCAAAGAAGATTCATATGGCCTAGAATTGAAGGAAAAAATAGAATATCTTTGCTTAGTTGGGAGAAAGTTTGCACTCCTAAAAGTGTTGGTTGATTGGAGATAAGGAGAATCAAATTGCTTAATAAATCCCAAAGTGGGATGGAACCTCCTGGAAGGGTCTAAGGAATGGGTGAAGATTTTCCAAGCCAAGTACTTGAAGAACAAGATCCCTGGTTGTTATCTCTCTATGACTGACCTGCCTAGTGGTTATGTCTTATGGAATCAACTTGTTAAAATAAAAAATGTGTTGAAATTGGGGGTTAGAAAAAGAATTGGAAATGGTAAAAACACTGATTTCTAGAAGGACCCATGGATTGAGACTTCTACTCTGCTTGCAATTGATGGCATGAATCCCCTCAAACAAAGCTTAACCAAGATATGTGGAAAAAAGGTGTTGAACTATGCCAATTGGGAGATGGATGAACCTAAGTGGAAGGATTTCAATATGCTATTAAGGAGGGCTAATTTAAGACTCAGCTAGAGATAGATTAATTAGGATTTGACCCTGCTTAGGCTTCACGATCTAATAGGGGAGGCAAAGTGGTTTGCTTTGGAAAGGGAAGATACATGGGTATGGAAGGGGAGCTCTTTTGGAAGCTTCTCTAGAAAACATGCCTATGAGGAAATGGTAAATCCCTTGTTAGACAAAAGAGATCACCACTGGGAAAAAGTGTGGCTAAAGAACATGGTTCCTAAAATTAACTAATTTTGGTGGGTTGCCTCACATGGACAAATTCTTACTATTGACAACCTGGCTAGAAGAGGGTTCCAGTTGGTTAACAAATGCTCCCTTTGCAAGCAGGATGAAGAGTCTATAATGCACATATTCTTTCACTGCCAGTTCTCTAGAGAGGTTTGGTCCTTTTTCCTTCCATTGTTGTTCACTAATGCAACAAGCAGGTTAAAAAATCCTCCCTTTGCAAGCAGGATGAAGAGTCTATAATGCACATATTCTTTCACTGCCAATTCTCTAGAGAGGTTTGGTCCTTTTTCCTTAAATTGGGTTCCTCACACTATGAAGTCTTTTATAGAAAGCTGGTCAAATTGCCCATTTTCCCATAAAGTTATTGTTGATCTTTGGAACCAAGTTCCCCCCTTCATTACCTAGGGAATATGGAAGGAAAGAAATAACAAGATCTTCAAGGAAGTTGAGAGAAGAAACTATGAGGTTTGTATGATAATAAAAGCACAGGTTAAGGAAAATATGGAGGTTGGAAGATACAATTTCTCCAAGTTTTGGCTGAATTGCAAAGAGATGAGAATGAAGTAGATCTGGGGTATGAAGCCAGACCACCAACCCAATCACCTGGACTCAGATTTGTAACCCGGGAAGTCAATAGTGGTTCCTTCCCAAAGAGAGTGGATTAAGTTTAATTTTTTTGAGATGGGTGGCTCAAAGGCAACCTGGAATGGATCATGTGGGGAGTTCAAACCACAGGCAGGATTGTATTGTGAGCTGTACAAGCAACTCGGAAGTGTTTGTCTCCACTGTGCCCAGGCTGGCTGTTTTAGGTGGCTTCAAATACTCTTTAAGGAGTATGGATTTGGGTACCATTACAATTCCTAGAAAGATATCTCATGTTTAAGAAAGGGAATATACTGGAATGTGGAGGGCGGCACTCCTAGGAGCCAAAAACATCATTGATGTATGCTTGTCCCTAAGAGTCATGAAAGCATTAACTGCAAGGCAACATGCATGAGAAGGGAATAAGTCTTCCCATGAAGCTGCTACCAAGGCTACTGAGGCGTGGCGGGGTGGACTCAAGGCTACTACAATCTATCGAGGTCTCTAAGGACATGATCTCAAAGTAGCAAAATTTGAAAATGATCAAGCAACTTACAAAGTTGAGGGTTAAATGGTGGAGAAGCATGGGAGACTGCGATTTTGAAGGGAATACGCATTAATGATGCAGTGGCATGGGTGTCGGTATTTGTTGATCTCTCTTAGGAGGAAAAATTTGGTCTCCTCTATGGCAATTCAAGGCTCTGTTTGATATTTCTTTTGCCGTGGAGGAGACAAATCCAAATGCGTTGATATTCCTAGCAGGAACCCCATACCTGTGAAGTGATTTGTGTAAGTTATGAATACATTAATGACTTGAATTACGGCAAAAAAATTATGAGATCGGCCCCCAGAATCAGGTCCCTGGCTCTGGAAAAGAAACCCCTGATTCCGCACCCTCAGGGATTATGTCAGCAAAATTTATAACAGAGTCTCCAAATCAGGTAGAGAGATACAAGAGTGGAGCAGAAGAATAGCTTGTAGCATTCAAAAAACTTGCAAAGTGCTAATATGGGTGGGCTGAGGAAGCGCATGAAGCCTCTAAATTTCCAAGTGCTCAAACAAAACATGAACTTGTGGAGATTGCTTGAAAATGTGGGCATGGTTCCTTTCTTTGAGTCTATGAAGGGCTACAATGAGAGCCTTACTACCAAATTCACAAAATCGTGGAGGAAGGGAAATATTGCTATTGGTGCTGTCAAGTTTGAGGTGACGACGAGGTTAATCGTAGAAGCTACAAGATTGCAGAATCAGGGTATAAAGGTGGCAAAGAAGAGTGGGGTCAACTACCAGATATTTGTGGACAAGTTTTTGCATGATGGGGAGAATATGAAATGCTTCCAAAATGGGTGTGCGAGGTTAGAGCTTCCGCCTCCCTACACCCTGGTGAGTTTGTTTGTTATGAGATATTTTACGCTCGAAGGAAGATACATGTTTGTACATGTGTATCATTTTTTGTTGCTAAATCATATTAGGCATGGTGAAAGAATTAATTTTCCCTTCTACTTATTGTCTTCCCTTCAAATTAACATAAAGAAAGGTGCTAGTCCTCCCCTACATCAAGGTTTGATGCTTGTTCTATACAAGCATTCTCTTGTGCTAAGCCCTCATGGAAACCCTCTTGTTGCCAGAAATGATAATCAAAATCACAATGATGGTGATAATGATGAACCCCCGAGGATGAAAACCCTGTTGAGGAACCTATTCCTTGTCTGCCTCCCATTGTTGCTACTAGAAGGGTGTCAACCCCAGCTAAAAGCCCTTCCCCTATTGCTATAAGTGTGAATCCTTCTACCCTTGTGGCTTAGAAAGCTGTTAAAAGTTCCATTGAGTTTGAGCTAGTGAAAGTGACTCCAGAGAAGAGAAAACATTCTCCTCTTCTCCTGGATTTACCCAAGTCTAAAAAGATTAAAAAATATCTAAACTCTCAAAATGAAGTTATTACAATTAGTGAAGATAAAGAGGGTATGTAAAATGAGGATTTGAAAGAAATGAAGCAGGGTCAAGGTAATGGTAGTAGTGGTGGTCATAGATTTGCATGCCTAGCAAAGGCTACTCCCAAGGATAGGAAAGGAAAACAAAAAATCTCTGTGAATGAAGAGGAAGACTTGGAAATTGAAGAATTCGAAGCCTGGGTAGATGAATCTATACTGATGGAATGGATTTTAAGGATACTATTTATGAAATAGGTGAAGAGGAATCGAAAGTGGAAAATGAAGATGATGCAGATGAGCAAATTGAAATGGAGGAGGACAAAAAGAATGATACACTAATTGTTCTGGATATAGGGAATACTGGAAATGATAATACAGTTGATGATTCTAGCATGGATTATATGAAAAGAATACTAACAAATTTACAGACACAAATGGATGACATGGAGAAAGCCTTGGTCATGCTGATGAAGGTGACTAATAGGTTGATGTGAAGAGCAATGATTGATGCGGTTTCTGGACAAGCAAAAATTACCAGGAGGCTAAAAGAGTTGGGGAAGTTTGATGATTTGAAGGTGTTGGACGAATCGAAGGGACCTGACTGAGAGCATCTCCCTGGTGAATTAATATTGGGGACTATATCTAGAAAATCCGAGTAATGGCTTTCCATTTTGATGTTGTTTGATGACTGCTCTCCTTTTTTTGTCTTTTTGCTACCAGATTCTGGACTGCTATTTCATAATAGCTTTGTTATGGTTTAGGACTTGTTGGTACATGGTGTATTTGATTAATGGTCTACGTAGCTTTAAGTACTCTAGTAGTAATTTTATGTTTTTGATTAATTATGGTTTTTCTATGGTTATAGTTATGATATATGTCTTGCATGCCCCCTTGGATGTTGTTTTTTGATGCTGGTTGGTGGTGTTGTTTTCCACCCTATTTTTCCTTTTTGTTGTTGTGGTTGTAACCATGGGATAAGGGCCCCTTCCCTTCTTATCTAATAAAAAACATTACCTCTTATAAATTATCTTAACTCTAACATTTAATCTATTGAATCAATTGCAAATATTTAAGCCATTTTAGGAGGAAAAGTGACATTGCACCATTATTCTATACTTTCATCAAGGTTGTAGACTTCCCTTTTGAAGCATACCTCATGACCACCCTTGTCTTCATTCCCTTCTCCTATTGAGCTATCAAACTTGTCCATACCACCATACCTCTTTGCCAAATACCACCATTTCATAGGCCTTTTTCAAATATTTAAACTTCATCTCACTAACATGCCTGCCTTATAAACCTTGATCTATGGCTTATGGTATGAGCGAAATGGTATCACCAGTGCCCCAACTTTCTCCACTCCTACCATTTCACACTATTTATCCTACCTACCATCAAACATATCAATTCATCATAATGCTTATTCTTTGATATGTGGCTCTAGCTATGGTACTATATCACCGGTTACATTATTTACTTGGAGGACGTGGCTCTCCAATTGTAGATGTAATTTATTATCAAGATAAATTTTATCAAAGCTAGGGATTCTCATTAATTATTTTCAATCCTAGTTGATTGATTATTTTTTATTTGTTAAGGTTTATGATTTCTAATGGTGTTAATTTTTTGCATAATTTTATCAATAATTAACTAAATTGGAACAAACATATATATATATATATATAGTCAAACAGCTTAACACCAAATTTATATAAATTAATGTACCATGGGGTGCTTCCTCAATATTTTAATTTTGTGTTCTTACAGAAAGATATCTCATGTTAAATCTTAATAATCATCATGCATGTGCATAAATGATATTCATGGATATAACTAGTATTGCAACTATAATATGGTTATAAGGGGGGTCCTTTAATTTTTTTCCTTCAACATAAGAGAATAAACATCCCAAACCTCTTATATCAACCCATTGGTATTTGGGATCATACTCATCTTGTGTGTATAAATAATTGATTTTTTTTAGCTTAATGCCAAGGACTAAGTGCCATCTATTATGTCAAAGTTATTATGAAGCATAATTTTTCTCTCATCCTTTTAGAGTATCAAACATTTGCATTCAATAATATTTAATCTTGGGTGAGCTCTTTTTGTTCCATTGTTCAATAAAATAATAGAATAAAAAGTAACTTCACCATAGGTTTTATATTTATTATCAATTTTCCTTTTAGATTTATAAATCCACCTAAATGTAAGGTTACAACTTATGATCAAATATTATAACATGATTAAATAGGTGGTCCTATTTTTCATTATAAATACATATCAATTAGATGTCTAGTTACTCTAAAATACAAGGTTACAACATATTATTGGGATCTCAAAATATTTGTGTGATTTGGAGGAGTTGCTTTGTTAGATGGCCATTTTATAACTTCCTAGTCTTAAATTGAAATCTCCAAGTTTAGTGTAGGTTTTTTGATACGAGACATAACAAATAAGATTAAAATATAATATGTTCTCTCTAGCAAGATGGAATGAACATATTTGATTGAACATTTATATAACCTAGTTAAGACTATATTTGAGAACCCCCTAGGATTAACTAAATACATAGATTGTGGCTTTCTCAATGGTATTTTAAGTTTTAACTATGATGATATCCTTTGGATTATATCATTGTACCGTAGAAAAAAGGCAACTTGCTTAATTTGGGAATAATTATGACAAACTGGACTTAATGAGGCCTTGATTTAGTGTTGTGAGGTGTTTTACACATCCACACTAGGTCAAGTGGACCCTTGCAAAATGAATAAAATGCATTTATTGATGTCTTGTAAAGGTGTTGTAAAGTGTTATAATTGAATTTCACACCTTTCTAGACTTTTATTAAGCATCTAAGTCTAATGGACCTATTTTCCCCTTAATTCAATATTATAAAATGTATTTAATTTCATTATCACATTAATCTAGAAGGCTTGTAAATTAAACTTAATTCAAATCTAGTGTTGTAATGTGTTTTACACATTCACACTGGATGTTGTGCCTTTCTAGGCTACGTGGACCTTATTTTAATGATGTAAAGTGTATTTAATCACACTTTCACATTGAAATTTATGTACCTATACCTAATTACCCTTTACATCACCATTAATAGGCCCCTATGATCCCATATTGTGCATCCCGAGGCATAATTTGATCAAATAATTGACAAAGTCATCATATAAGCCTAATTTCTTTATTTCTCGACATTCCAACTGGAAAAAGAGCCCATGTGGGACCCATTCACCATTAGTTGTGAATCAGTCCCATCCAAGTGGGACCCATTTTCCCTTAATGGTGAATGAGTCCCATTTGATCTATTTTCAGGGTTTGAGCAGGAAAAATTAGGTTTTAAGTTTAATTTTTCTCCATGTCGGCCTTGGGGATCAAATTAATAGGAATTTTAGGAGGATTTCCTATAAATACAAGCTTCTAAACCCTAAATAAAAACTAATTCATTATTCATCCATCATTCATCATGTTCTTAAGTCAATCAAGCTAGGGTTTTAACATTCTTAGTCATTAAGATAGCTTCTTCAAACATTCAAGGGAAGATTCTTCATCTATTGCTACAAATATTTAGGATCCGTCATCATGGAAAGTCTCTAATTCTATTATTTAATGCTTCATTACATTATTTCATTTTTGGTTTGTTACCTAAAGGTTTGACGAAAATACCGTATAACATCAACATTTCTCTTCTTTTTCTTGTGTGTTTGCAGATTTAGGTATCTTGAAGACTTGAAATAATTGAAGGTGGGATTGCAAAGTTATTGGAAGTCTCCTTTAATTGGATAGGTTACAATATCAACAAAAAGTCACTTACGATTAAATCGAGTTTGGACAGGGTTGGGACAGGGGTTCCAAAGTGGTTCATTTTACTAGAATAGTCCACTACGAAACCTAAAAGTGTTTTACAGTACGATACCTTTTGTACAGAAGCTTGAGCTCTAGAAACGGTTTCTAGATGGGGACTGACCCATTTAAACTTCAGGCCGATCCCGGTAAACAAAACCACAGGATCAACAACATTTCAGAAGTCATTTCCAATTTCCAACAAGTTATCATGAGTACACATTCAGTTTCATTCATTTTTGTTACAATTTACTTTCATTTCTAGGTCTTTTTGCATATCACGTGTTTTCAAACACTACACATCTTTTTAATTTTGCTTAAATAATCAATCTATTTTATCAGTTCTTTGCATTTAGGCATATTTCAATCATAATTGCATTAGTTTAAGTGAACCACAACATTTTTTGGCCTATCTCTCTCCTTTTAGGTGAAAAACCCTAAGAGAGCAAGAGAGCCATATCCCCCCCAAAAAAAATTGTTGGTTCAATCATTAAAAAATATTTATGCTCTCTATAGATTATATATAGAATACTATCCAACATTCATGATACACCATACCATACATGGTCCCATACGATAACCATTAGAATTGATTGAGTTAGCTACCACTATCTATGTGATATTTTCACTCATATTTCTACATGATTATCAATCAAATTTAGTTTAGATTTTGTTTATTTCACCACCCTTCTACCCTTGTTAAAGTATTTGATTGATGTTGTTAAAGAAAAAGAGTAGGGGAAGAATATAATATTTTTTACATCACCATTTCCATACATATGAGTTTTCAAAGAGAAGATGGTCAATTGCTAGAGTGAAGATCATTAGTGGAGTGGTAAGACAAAAAGCCACTTGTAGAGAAAATTTTAAGTGGGTGTTAGGTGGACAAAAGGAAGAGGGAGAAGTTTTCAATATACATTGAAAGACATAATACCATAAACTAATTTCGATAAATCAACACGACAACAAAATTTAACTCAGCCAACTCTAATGGTTATCATATGGCATCATCTATGTTATGGTGCATTGTGAATGTTGGATAGGTGGTGCCACTTGTTAGAGCCATCTATGCCTCTATTGCATCTTCCTTGCTTAATAGTTTCTCTCATATATCCTCATGATCCCTATACAAGTCTCCCATTCTCTACAAAAACTATTACTTACATCATTAAATTATGTTAATCCCACATATGAAGGGATTTTATTGTAATAGTGATAGAAACATACACACAACCTCCTCAATAGTGTGTGGCTCTTGAATCTTTATAGGTTTTGTGGTTCCCAAATATGAGCCATTTTTTAACATCTCATCCATAGCTCATGAATGTCCTACTATCTCTAAATATGAAAATTCTATATTACCACTTGCATTTAAAGAATATGCAATGAATTCATAAATACAAAATTACATTTAAGCTAATATATTAGAGAATATAATTGGATTAGTGCATTAGAAGAAACATTATATGTATTTACTGAATGTGTATACAAAGTAATATTCAAAAATATATTTTATTAGATTTTTTTTTCTATAAAATATTATTTTAATGGGTTTCCTTTTACTTTTTAGATACAATTGAAAAATAGATGTCTAAAGGTGCTAAATAATTTTCAATTTTGATATATAGAATTAAAATTTATATAATATACTATACAACATTTGGAATATTCTTTCATTACATATTTGTTTATAATCAATAGAAGGAATGTTTTTGTAAGAACTTCAATTTTGTTTTGAATGTGATCCCCAATTTCTTTTGTTCATATTACAAGAGCCTAGAATGAGTTGTTTTTTGGCTCCTCCATATTGGAATACAAATTTATTGGACATATATCATAATGGAATGTTCTCTATTATTTTAAAGGTAAATATCAAAGACAAGAAGAAGTTGGTTTGTGTTAAGTAATATAAATAAAGACAAGAAAATATGATATTGTTAAGATAGATAAATTTATTGATGCATTGATATAAGATTTTCAAGCATCCACATATACATCTTGAAGGTCTAAATATATCTAAGAGGTCTATATCTATGCAATTCAATTATTTTCATTAAGAAAATCCACATATCTCAAGTTTATCATTGTATAAAGATTTTCAATAAGTTTAATTCCATGTAAATTTGAAATATTATTAGAAATATTTGTGATATCTTATATAAAAATGAAAATTTATGATTTTTAATGTATGCATATAACTCAAAAACCAAATCAATTCAAGATTAATAGGTTACAACATGATTATGTAAAAAAATGGTGTAAATTATATGAAAAATTATTAAATCTTAGATCCATTGCATTACATTCTCCTAAAGATCTTTATTGTCATTACCAAACACTACACATTTGGTTCTATGGGATATTATTAGTCATCAAACCAATACCTGATGATTCTTCATTAAGCTTCTTGAACTTTGGATTGCCAAGTGCCTTAATTAGAGAAGTATAAATGACTTGAACTACTTATATCTTAATAACATGGTTATAACATAATGGATGGTAAATAGACAATAAAACGTTCACTAGTAGATTATTAGTATTCTTACAAGGTACTCTTTTGTAGCTAACAAAAAAAATTGAAATAAAAAGTCTAACGAACCAGATCAAATTTAGATCATTTACCATTTTTAATTGATACAAATAATTTATAATATCTTTTATAATAGTGTTTTTTCCTTTGTTCCTATAATACCTTATTGCCTAAGATCTTATTTCCAAGATAAGCTTATATTTTATGCCATAAAAATAATGACTAATAAAATACCCTATTCCAATCACTCATTAAAAATATTTTGCTTGAAGTTTGGAGCCCTTTTTTCCAAATGGATCATCCTTTTATATAAGGAAAATAAATTACAATATGATGTGGTGCTTGATTTTGGATGCTAAAAGCATATTTGTATCCAATAAAAATTGTTATATAATACTTCTATCCTTGTCAATGAGCATTAAATTATTATCATGAGGCACTTTCATTCAAAATGGTGTTCCAAAATTATCAAGATAACATACCACTCAAAAAAAATTAGAAGGAACCTACATGGGAGCATGATAGATGGGACTTCTAAGTAAAAATTTAATGTCTTTATTTATAAAATGTTACAAAATGATAAAAAATAATAATTATAAAAGTTCACATTGTGAGCTCAAAAAATAGAGTATTTGTCACTAAATATTACATGTGTTGAATACCCAAAATACTGAGAGGGGGAGTGAATCAGTATTCCATCAAACCATTTAGCCACAAGCCATCCAATTATTAAAACATATTTAACTACTAACAAGAATAAAGACATTAAAATAACATGACACCATAAGACACATCAATACTAGATTTTTACATAGAAAACCCAAAATGGGAAAAACCATGGTGATGATTAGCTCACAATATATTATATCTAGATATAGTATATTATAGGGGCTCACTGCTAGGACACACCATCCTTAAAAGGCTCACATCCAATGTTAATTACAAAAGGGAATGGCTCAATGCTAAAAATATGAATTGATACAAAGTTCACCTATCTTGTGTTGTATTTTAAGTTTCCATTTGACTCTGAATAGTCTTTGCCCTATAGCGGTCGGCTCAGCAACTTTAACTTCAAATTTCTAAAATTTTTTACCACTAAGCACTACTCATGTTGATATTTCCATTTATCATTTGCATCGCCACCTCTCAAAACCTTCCCCACACCTTCTGATTCCGAAATAATATATATCTTAAATACGCTAATACATCAAATTAGTTCATTCAATTAGATGTGGCTCAAACTCATCCAAATGGCTCTTGTTGGCACCATACAAGATTTAAAAACATCTTTTCACCCAAGTAAAACATGTAGTACTCAATTTCAAGTCGACATGGATCTAAAATAGATTCAACTAATATCTACAAAGTATAATTCATCTTCTCAACACGTATCATGCATTAGGTCAGCCAAGAATAGGACCTAATCACAAAAACTCAAATCAAACACACACTTCTCAAAATAAACACCTTCCAAGTTTGATATTACTTCAGTTTCTCATCAACATCAAAAGAGGACACCTTTAGTACCACAACATCAAAACAACCTTCTCAGGAACATGTAGAGTCTCCCACGCTGGTATATTGAACAAAGAGATGACTGTAGTATACAGAGTTGAACTCTGTCATTGCTAACTTCCAGTACACATCACAAAACTTCTCAAGAATTTGAATATAGCTGTATGAATAAGTCATACTAATATGATTAATAGAGTGGAGTTACACCTCTTCTTGCGGTAAATTTTGAACCTAAAAACTGATGCACAAGACCACAATGCCATCAACAAAGAACACTTAACAAAATCTTTGATAGATCAACATCTAGTCCGGGTGGTGTGCACCAAATATGCTTCCCACAATGTTTGACATCAGTAGAAACAGCTGGGGCTGGCAATCGCTTGTACCTCGCTTGTTGCTTGAAAGCAACATCCCAATGGGAACAAACCCCATTTCAACAATCTCCTCCTTTGTCATTGATAGCAACATGCATATCAATTTTTTTTTTATACTAATACAAAACCAACTGAATACTCCCCCTTTCAAAATTAATACTCCCCCTTACAAAATTGACCTTGACTTGCAAAGCTTCCAAAAAGGTTTTCCAAACAAAAAATGTTTTTCTTCTCACTATCTATCTCTCCCCCTTTGACATCAATGGAAAAGGTCATGCACGGGTCTAGAATATTTCCCTTGAATATATGTATGTATGCATAAAAGGATATGACCATATTAACCTGAAGATGAAGATTCCTTAAGATTCTTTAGGATATCCTGCCATGTAGCTTTACCTTCTTCCCAAGAACCTTTTGCATGTGCAAGAGTCTTGTATAGTAATTCAAGCTTTGTTAAATAATCTATACCTTCTTCCTTAGTGATGGGGTTGAGATTTATTTTTGATTGACTGTCAGCAGTAGCAAGGGCACTAGATACAGGAGTGTGCCTTATTTTTACTAAATCTCTAAGTGTCACAATTTGCTTGATCACCTCTATTCTTCGACTCTATAAGCTAAAGAATTTTTCCGACAATTGCATGATGTAGGACCATCTCCGATTGTCCTTGTCATTTTCCAGGCTATAAACATCTACTTGAATGATCATCTAAATTTCATTTTGGCTTATTTCATTCTTTGCATTTAATGTCCAGTTAGACCAATTCAGGTAGAAAGATATTAACTCCTGAGCTTCTTCTTCACAATCCTGAACATCCTTCAATTTCTTCAAGACTCTATGGTGTGCATTTGCACATTTCTTTCTGATGCCTTCTATATTTTTGTATGTAGTTCTTGGTTCTGACTCATTTCCTATTTTCTCTTTCAATCTAGAGATGTATGCTTTCAATGAATCAATCATACGCTTGAGATTTTCCAAAGTAGAAACAGATGAATTAAAGCTAGCACTGGGAATCACTTCTTTTAAATCTTTAATGCTTCATCTAGGTCTTGTATTTTTGCACTTTCATGCTCATGTTGACTTCCTTCTTGTTCTGAGATCTCTTGCTTAGTAACAACCTTTTTTCTCTTCTTTCCTATTCTTTTTGTACTACTAGAGGCTTCAGTC
>VDFB02161433.1:0-28707 GCA_007258455.2 Sequoia sempervirens | reverse complement strand
TCATTTCACAAGGGAACCAAAACAATTGACTTCATTATATTAGAAAAATTAATATTAGATGTACTTATTTGCATAGCATTCTGCAATAATGGTAGGATGTACCAACTGTCACATGAGCGAGCACCTACCATTCTAAGTCCATTGAATGAGGAACGATTAGGAAACCACAAAGCCAATAAATTCATCCTTTGAAGGGGGAGATATAAAGTTAAAGAATAAGAAACAAAGGTGGAGATAGGAAGGGATAAGGAGAAGATAAAAACTCAAATTAAACAAAAATCTTAAGTTTATACAGAGTCAAAAGAAGAGGGTACACATAGCTAGAGGGTAAATTTAAGTAGAAATAATTTTTTTTCCTAAATAAGCAGGTAGGCCATGCTAGGAGATGGAAGGAATGCATGGGAGATTGGTATGAATATTAGAGTTCCAGAGAGGGAAAAGTTTGAGCCATGATATTCGGGAGGTAATTCAAGTAAACACCAAGTGTCATCTGTAAACCATATAAATGTAGTGAGAATTTGATGACTTGAATGGTCGATGAAATGAATGATAAGGAGAACATTCTATAGAGGAAGTCTAAGGGGCACACAACAAGATTAAAATTATAGAGAATAAAGGATAAAATAAGGAATTGGCTCTTTCTATATCCTAAAATGGCATATCTTTCTATATTTTCAATATTTTTGTAAGACTCAGATATACTCTTATCCCTCTTTCCTTTCTCCTTAAATAATATTTAAATAGACAAAGCTTATATATTCAAAAAATCATCTGCTCTAAGACTAAATCACCCACTATATCATCAAGCATAAGTTTTCAAATGTTGAAAGGATTACAATAGTCGTCACCAAGTTATCTAATGAATCTAGATAAATAAAGAAAAGGGCCATGCATTTGATCTACATATTCCATTTCACACTAACTATAACTAGATTACAATAATGTTCAATAATTTGAGTTACTTATTAAAACTATCATCCCCATGCTTCCTCAAATTGTACAACTTATTTTATAGAAAAATATTCCTAGAAAATTGTTTTCTTAGTATAGATTCACCAAATATTTATAGAGGATTCATATAGTGTGTTATTAATGATTTTTTTTTAAAGAGGAAAAAACGGGTTTTACAAGGACCCAAAACCACAAAGTTTACAATAAAAGAGATAAATCATGAAAGAACCCAAAAACAAAGAGGCTGTAGAGAGGACATTATCATAAGAAAGAAATAGCCACCAAAAGAATGCCAGCAAGGGCCACAAAAAAGACCCCAAAAAGACCAAACTGAACACCAGTAGTAACTAAGCTTGGGACTTTAAATTTTTTTTTGTCTTAGATTACATGTCATTCATCTCCTAAATCCCCTTCTTTAAGATTTGGACCATCTAAGGAGTAGGATACGCTTTCATCTTAACGTTGGCACAAGTCCTCTTCTATATTCCTTGGTCCTCATTCTTGCTTTTATCTTTGTCCTCTTCTAGGTCAACAACCAGCAAGCCCTGTTGTGACTTTTCCAACTTTTCAGACATTGCATTAATGATAATGGAATTGTGTCTTTCCATTCTATGGTTTTTTTCCACAATAATTTTCATATTCTTTTTTATTATAACAATTTTATCTTCCAAAGTATTATACCTGTCCTCAATGTCATCATCTCCCTTCCCTTTATTGTTCTATTCCATTTTCCTTCTTCATTGTTCAGAGCTGACAAATTCAGTTCTAGTTCCTCCAACTTGTTATTTAGAACCCTATTTCTAAGATTAAGATCATTTATTTCTTGATAGGCCCATTTCATAACCCTAAAAATATCACCATTTTACGCCACTTCTAGCAGAGGCTAGGATATCTCCAGACTGATCCCAATCTAAAATGAGGTTGAAATCATCTAGGTGAAGGGAGCTGGGAAATCTGGTTCCAACATCTCTGAAAGAGGTAGGAAGGGAAGAAACAAAAACTCTACTAGCTTTAGGGTTTTTAGTTTTTTCCTCCAGAGAGTCCGTAGAGTAGGAAACTAACTTATTGGTAGGGGAATCCTTGAGAGTAGGTTTCTTTAAAGGGGCTGGGCAACCAGGGTAATTCTTAGATTTAAATTTTGTGTGATGGGGTTTAGAAAGCTGCATTTTTTTTACTAGAAAGGATAGGGGACAGATGGGCTTCAAAAAATTTCTTCGAGTTAGGCTTAGAATGATTCTCTAAGCCACCACTATCCGTATGATATTCGTTAGATGCCGTGGAGGCAATCGGTTTGAACAAAGCTGTCAGGCTTTGAAAATGTTCATAGATCAACCTAAAAAGCCTAGGATGAAGAATATGGTATCTCCTAGGATTTTTCTTGTGGTCCTAAAGAATTGTGCTCAATGAATATAACAAGTAAGGGGCAAAGAAATGTATACTTTGTAAAGCGAAATTAGTTAAGGAGGAAAATGGCTGAAAACCATAAACTCACGGTGAATCTCCCATCCAGGTAATGCCCTCGCATAATATTTTAAACTGCTTTCTCCACGAAAAGCCTTGATGGAGTGAATTTTGAAATAGTTGTTGGAAACTTTGACTAGTTTAGTTTTCTCCTTTTTTCTTTTCTTTTGGAGATGATTTTACTTTTGCTCATCTAAATGCCAATACGTCACGCACGATTAAGATTTAGGTGCGTTGGACGTTTCAATCCACTTACTCTCCTATGAGTTTTCTCATCTGGTTTTGCGCTTTTCTCCCAAAGGGATAATTTCTCCATTATTCTAATTATTCTCATAGTGTCCGGTGTTAGCCTTAGGATCGAGGCCATGAAGCTTTCGGAAAAGGGAACCAAACCACCACCATTCAACCTATTTCCGGACCTTGGCATTCCTCACGTATTGCATTTTTGTAGCGGCTATTTGTTTCAGTTCTTTTCTTGTCCCTTATATTGCGCCTCACTACAATCTCTACTAGCACCTCGGAAACCTATTACAAATTTATACAACCTTCCAATGAACCAGAAAGCATATCACTTTCTTACAAAATAAGTTATTTGACCACGACCCCACTTAAAATCTGTGGTGCGATGTATTTAATACCATCATCATTGAATGATAAAACACTCTGTACATAGCCATAATCTAATATGAGGCCTTGACTTTGGCTCCCAAATTTTGGCTTGTGTTCAAATACTCCACTTAACCTCATTAAGTGGTACATGCACTATTAGCTTCTTCCTTTGAATGTGAGAGATTTTAACTTTTCTAACATCTAAGATATATTTGGTATTAACCAATCCAATTGACTAGGAGGGGGGGTCCTACCTAGGATACAATCAATGATGTTTTTGGAGTCCCCTTCAGGCCATAAATATTTTATATTAAGATTATGTGCTAAATTTAAAACTTGAAAAGCTCTTATAGCCTCTACCACATGGTTAGATTGAGAACCAAGGGAAATGGCCATAGCCACCAAAAAGTTACCATTTGAGTCCCTTAACACACCTCCACTTTTGGCATTCCCCAGATCAACTAAGAAAATTCTAGTAGGGATTTGTGCCCTCTTATCCATCACAACATAGTATATTGGTGACATAGATGTATTTTTATTTTCAAATGTGTCAAAGCACAGTTCTTGTTCTATGATTAGAGCATCCACCTTGAGCTTCCATAACTCAATTTAAATGCTATTAATTATTTTTGTGTTTAATCTAGATGTGGTATAATCTTCCATAGAACAATTATAATTTTGTGTACAAAAATCTTAATTAAATCAAGATTAGGTCATAAAAAAATTCACCTTAGAACACCTAGGAGTCAAGTTAACTAGGAGTTAATACCAATTGAAAGCAAAGGAAGATGGTGGAAATGATTCCTACTATAATCTATGAGGAAATATAATGTAGAGATACATAGACTATTGATGATTTCTAATAAGAAAATGGCACATGCAAAGACATGTTATTACATGCGACTCAATATTACCTTAGGAAAAATATTTGAAGAATAATCTAGCCTCCAAATGAAAAGCAATTTTATTCATATACAAATCAATGCAATTTTAGAGTTGTTTTGAAAGAATAGTGGTACTTTTGAAACATTATAATTGTACCTCCAACACAAGCACTCAATAATAGCGATGTAAAAAACTACAATGTTTGAATGGTTTTTAAAACCATGTGCTAGAAATTGCTAGTTAATTTAGTTGAACAAATATTTTCAGACAATATTACATCCAAATTAAACTTATTTAATTGATAATAATTAGAAACTACCACTACCAAAATTGGGCACTGAAATATCCTTATCCTACCATTTGTCTAACTACTCTATGATTCTCTCCATGTCCACAAATAACTCCATATCATCCTATTCTTTCCTTACTTGTAGCTCTTACACAACTTAAAATTTATAATAGTTGCAATTAGCAATTGCCATCACACTAAATGAGTATAAATGTTTTCAATTTGAAGAAAAATGGAGTGAAACTGAAAACCTTTTCCTAAAATTAGTCAAACGTTAAATTGGATGAGTAATTTTGGATTATCGTAGTCAAAATTTAAATATGTGATAAGAACAAGAATTCTAGCTCTAAATCTAACATCCAAATTACTAATAATTTTTAAAATGGTTAAGATTAAGAGTTAGAAATACTAAGTGCACACAAAAGTGCTCATGTTTTTGTCCCTAAAATGCAATAGAGAATCTAATGTATTCATCCTCAATTTTTGCAATAAGTATTTTTTAAAACCAATAGGAATAAATATAGCTAATAGTGAGTACTACAAATTGTATCTTTCTTTTAAAAAAAAGTGTTTTTTTAAAGTGAATACATTATAAAAGTTATCAATGAGCATGCTTGTCATATATATTCAATAAAATGAAATTTAATTATTTAATAAATATAGAATAAAATGTAGAACAATCATTTTTTCCAATTTTTTTCTAGCATATAAAAAAATAATACATATACATGTTTTGAGAGTTATGAAGACATTAGTAAAAGTAAACCAAAACAAATATTGTCATTTATTCTCTCTCTCTCTCTATATGCATGTATGTATGTGTGTATATTTATATATAGTTAGTAAACTAAGAAGTAGGTAGATATTTTGGTGGTGGTTTGGTGGTGGTTTCATCATAAAATGAAATCCGATAGGGATGAAATTCAAAAGTTATACTTAATGTTACATATAAAGACAAATGCATAGCATTTCTACTATATGTACATGATACACTCACACTATAACGCAAGCTTACAAGCCATGTCTAAGCCATAATGTAACCACATTATAATATTATCATAACATTATCTTATAATGTGAATTAATTATGTTTAATTTTCCTCCAAAATATTAGACATTTTTTTTACCTCAACTTGGTACACACATCCAGATCCTAAATATGTGGGCGCAATAAATTAATAAATAATTAAATTAAATACTTCAAACATTAGAATTGTAAGGTTTCTAATACCTATCCAAACAAGTTTTCCCTCCATTTTAAGTCACACTACTGAAAATTTCAAACATTTTTTTGTGTAGTGATAGTATTGAGTGCACCTCACCATCACAATATGTGCCCATATTATTTGAGAAAAAAATAAGGGTACCCTCAAATATAGAAAATTAATCACTAATATACTTAGAACCTTAATCCTTAAATCATAAAATATAAACCCATAACCATAGATGGAAGACTCGCAGAAAACTCGCGAGTTCTTTCTAAAAACAAACTTTCTTGAGTTGAACTCACAAGTTTTTTCAGTGAGTATACTTGCCAAAAACTCATGAGCCCGACATAAAAGCTCTGCTACAGAGAGCATAAAGCTAATTTTTTTTTTTATGTTCATTCATTTAAAAATATTTGAGAGTTTGTAGTGCATCCTGTTGTGAGTGCAATTGGAGCTTCTTCGAGGCCATTCACACCAAGAAGAGGAACAAGTTAGCACAAAAACACCTCAATGACCTTTTCTTTGTGTAATACAACCTTTGATTGTGCACAAAGAGAGTAGAATAAAAATCATTGGATCCTATAGATTTAAATGAGAGAGATCCTTACAGTGATTGCACAGGGCAAGAGGAGAAGCTTCCATTGTTTACCTCATACAAGATCCTAGAATTCGAGAGACAAGCAATGGAGGATATGGGTGCATTAGGAGATGTAGGGTTGGAGGACATGCCTGAGGATGTGGATGAGAGTATGCCAGAGCCAGATACTCAACCTTCCATGCCAACCAAGGAGCCAACAATAGTAGCACCGCCACTGCCACCACGCACATGCGACAGGCCTAGAGGACCAACAACTTCCCTAGCTACTGCTAGACTAGCAAAGACGAAATCCTAACATGTTGTTTTTAGTTATTGTTTAGTATTTGCTTCTAGTTCTAGTTTTACTGTTTTCATGTATCGGACTTTTAGGCTTTTAGCCATCAGGATTCCAAATGAGAATGCAATTTTGTAATCTATTTGCATTAAAGTTAATCAAAATTAATAGAAAAAACTTTTTTACTTATCCATGCACTCATTGGATTCATCTTGTCATTGAATTTTGCAAAAAAAATGTGTTTCTCATGAAATTTAAGCAATTTTTTAAGTTCCCAAGTTTGTTTTTTGGGGGAGTCTTCCAAATATGCCCATAACCATAAAATACACACCATTAACCTTAGATGCCTTATATAGTAAACCATAAATCATGAACTCTACATTGTATAAACCCTTAACCCAAAACTATACATTATAAACCCTTAACAAAAAACCATTAAAAATCTAATCCCTTATCCATTTATAGCCTTAAACCTAAACCCGTAACCCTAAATCATACACTATAAATGTTGTATACCATAAACCATGCATACAATAAATTATAAGTGCTAGACCATATTCTTTATACTCTATATACCTAAAACTACAAAGCCTAACACTCTTAGGCCTAACTAATTCAAATTGTAAACCATAAACTCTAAATTATAAAAAAGAAATGTAATTCATGTTAAATCTTAAATATAAGATCTTCAATATTAAACCTTAGACAAAAAATTATAAATTTATGCATTTGTAATTATTATTCCTAAGAAAAACTCTTATCATTCCTATAAATTATCACATCTACCTTTTTGATATGCATATGTCTATGATAGCAAAACTTTCTAATAAATCATTTCTTCCTATATATACCTAAAGGTATTCAAAAGAGTTATGGTATAGAATAAAACTCCAATCAATATACTTTATGGTACATGGAGTCAAAGGGTATGATAAAAGTAGAGTGATACTAGAGAGTCAAGAAACATCAAAAGAAATGCTATAGAAAGGTCTCATGTCTATCTAATTTGTCTATTTATTTGTATGAAGAAGTATAAAGCATGTGAAATATTTTGGCTATCCATCACAGCTATTATTTTTATATCAAAGTTATGGACAAACAATAGATAGTGAAAGAAGGAATAGAAATAAAAAAGATAACTTTTTTTTTTTATCTATAATCTTTTGATCTTTCCAAACTCTATAATCTTTAAAATATATTTATAGGACACCACTTCTTACCATGTGAGAAAACAATTCTTTCTTAAATATTTTGCCTAACATACTATAAAAGAGTGAAGATAACGCAAACAATCAATAACAAATAATCAACTTTGAAAAAAAATAAAAATTGCACTAATATAATTAATTAAATTTTAAGAGAATCTACTCTAAATTAAATATTACAATATATTTAATTAAGTCTAAAAAATATACTATGATTTAACATATTTGACCTCTATATCTTTATTTTTATATTTCTTTTATTTCTCTTTGTTATATTTTTAAATTAAATATTTTTATTGATATTCTCCTCTTATGCACTCATAGCATTCCCTCCTTTTATGCCTTGACTACTCCCATTACTCTAAACCCACACAACTATAAGGAATTAAAATAAAATCTTAAAGTCCAAAATAATTGTAAATCTCAAAAGATAATAAATATCATATATAAAATGATTAAAATATTTAAAATAAATTTAAATTAATTTTTAAAAAAAAATTATAAATAAAAGTTAAAAAATAATGAAACTCCCTTAAACTTGAACCCAATTAATATAGTGAAATATAACAACTTTTTTGTTTGCATGTTATATGTTCAATATTTAATATTTGAAATTTGTTATTTTAGAGTCCATCAAGTTAGAAAAAAAATCATTTAAAAATTTTATGTAGAGAACAATTAAGATATTAAGTTTCTAAATATATATAAATTTTAACTTATATTTTTTAATAGTTTAATTATCTTTCTATTAAATTTTTAATAAAAATATCATTATACATCAAGAACATGCAAAAATAATAATAAATGAATTTTCATGTTGTAATTTTTATATTAAAAAAATATTACGGTCATATAAAAACATAAACATTAATTTTATTATTATAGATTAATTTAAAGAATATCAAGACATTAAGATTGAATGAGAAATTAAATAATTTAAATTTATATTAATATTAATAATAGTAACGATTATTTAATCTGAAAGTCTCTTAAAATAAAAATTGTTACCGTTGATCTTATTTTCCCAATCGCTTCACTAAAATGCCTAAAATTATCCCAATTTTCTAAATAAAGAGTCCTCTAGATGCCTGTAAGTAGGTTCAGTACTTAATTCTATTTTTACATGTCTAAAATAATAAACTTTATTTTAAAAACGGTTTCTAGAGTAAGAGAATTTGGGTGCAACTATATATGTAAGAGAGTTTGGGAAATCTTGTACCGAAAGCTTTCTCTGGAGTTTGTCTGGAGGATTATATTTCTACAGTCCATAGTGATTTTCAGCTTCTGATTTGATAAAGATTTACTGTTTTTATAGTTTATATGAAAGATCTGGTATAAAAATTGCTTTAAAAGTTATATATATATATATGGGTGGCTAAGCAAGCCAATTCAATAAAATAGTTTTCCTAGCTGTTAAACATAGTGAGTTTGATTAGAGTTTTGGTTTTGCTGTAAATAGAGTTGGTTGCTGCACTGAGATAAAAAAATATGTATATGAGGGTTTGTACAGAGCAAATAGGACAATTGAGTCTGATTTCCTTAGATCTGTCAAAAAAACTTCCTTGCCCATTTGCACAGCTTCATGTGGATGACCAGGTATTAATTTCAAACATCTGTCGGTATTATATGCTAGTGATGATGATCATGTTATTGTTTTCAACTATATTAACAATAGGCGTAGAGACAAAACTCTTCAACCTAGGTACTACTGCTATACCTGTAAGAAGTCCTTCACTTTTATTGGGCGTATGGAGAACAAAATCAGATTCCAAAGAAGGAAGGAAACACCTCCTCCTCTAGAAGGGGAAAAAGATGACATTGAGAATGATCCTTTGTTTACAGAAGCTGAACTAACTACTCAGGACAAATTAAACCGGATGATCTTTCTATTAGCCATTGCCTTTATCATTTAGATATCCCAAAAGATGATGTTCTTGCAAGCCAGACATATACTTCTTTCTTTGAAGAGATGCTAAATGGATTAATGGAGTAAGGCTGTTAAGAGTCAGTTATCAAAGAAATGAAAATTGCAGTTGCATGCGTTTAGAATTCTTCATATTTTGAAGGAAAAAGATCTTTATGTGGAGTTTGTATTCTCGAACATAATAACTCTAAGGAGGAGGCTGAAATTGGTTTTATTTTAAATATTCTTTAAACAAATATGTTCAATTGCTGAATATAATTACTCTAAGGAGGAGGCTGAAATTGGTTTTATTTTAAATATTTTTTGAACAAATATGTTTTTTCTTATCAGATTGGGTCTGTTTTTGTTTATCTTATGACCCACTTGTCTAGTTCAAAAACAAATTACTGAATTTCTTTATAGTGTATTTTATCAGCCAGCATACTGAATTGTTTGGATCCCCCACAAACCAAGGATTCAGAGCTGAGACCTGAGGAGATCATTAATCGAGAAACATATAAACAAATGGATGAATTCTGACATGAGGCACCAGAGAAAACTTGGTTTCACTTTTTTGGATGATTTTCTCATGAGAAGATGGTAGGGTTTCAAAATATCGATTGGGTTCTCCTACGCAATGTGCTCAAAGGAAAACAAGAAGACAACCAGATGGAAAAACCGCTCGAGCGGTAGATTAAAACTTAATTCCAATGATGTAGCAAAGGGTAATCCTAGAAGGTCTAGAGCTAGTTGTTCTATAAGAAATGAGATGGGAGATCTAGTTTGGGCAAGGTCTGTGAAGCAGTTGAGTTTGTTGCCCTATGGCATGGCCTTAATATGTGCATTGAAAAGGATATCGATTACCTTCACATTGAAGGTGTCTCAATTGGAGGTTCCAACCCAAGATAGATAAGATCAGAGAAAAGTTGTCAAAGATTAAAGGACTACACCCTCTTCCATATCTGTAGGGAATCAAATAAATTAGCAGATTTCGTGGGAAACTAGGGAGTGGAACAATCAGGCTCTGTACAAATGTGTCGACTGCACATCGAACTGGTTAGGACTGATAGAATTAATCGACGAAGACGAGAAAGGGCTCACTTCCCCAATTTGAAAAGCACAGGGATTGCAATCTTGCAAATTTCTCAAAGATCTCATTTAGACTCTTCTAAGTATGGTACACAATAATCTTCAAACAAATACAGTCGGGGATGACACATCTATGAGGCGGAGCCATGGATTTTGTCCTTGAATGGTCAGAGTATTTTACGCGTATCTTCTTGCGGATTTGATTGGATCCTCGATAATGCAAAGGAAGATTTGATTGAGCTTTGACAAGAATATGTTTTTGATTCATATGTCCCTTAACTACATTCGTTTAGTGGGATTTCTATATGTAGAATTAAGGGACAAGTTAGAGTAAAGTGGTTCGGAGATCTTTGAACTTATTCTAGTAAAGCAATATGGCCATGAGAGGTATTACAGAGGAGGTGTATGAGTGTAAGGAGAATGATCTCGTGCATGCCATAAGGTAGATCGTGGGTTGGGAACGGTGGAACAACGGTCGTCTAGATTACCCAATGGAAAAATATACAGAGGATGTGTATAGGTATTGGTTGGAAGGGGCAAGTGGAAGTATTATATTTATAGGAAAAAGAATTATTATCAACCAATTTCAGCCTCGTCCTTTGATAATTATGTTCAGGAATTGAACATATTTGTTCAAAAGAATATTTAAAATAAAACCAATGTTAACCTCCTTCTTAGAGTAATTATGTTCAGCAATTGAGAATATAAACTCCACATAAAGATCTTTATGCTTCAAAATAGGAAGAATTCTAAATACATGAGAAATTTTCATTTCTTTGATAACTAACTCTTATAAGCCTTACTTCATTAATCCATTTAGCATTTCTTTAAAGAAAGAAGTATCTGTCATGCAAGAACATCATATGGCTAATAGAAAGATCATTCTCAATGTCATCTTTTTCCCCTTGTAGAGGAGGTCGTGTCTCCTTCCTTCTCTCATTGGAATCTGATTTTGTTCTCCCGCTGGTATGCCCCACAAAAGTGAAGGGCTTCTTACAGGTATGTCAGTAATACCTAGGTTGGAGAATTTTTTATGTTAGCTTATTGTTAAGTATCTGAAATAAATAACATCCACTGCTGGACAAGGTGGCTTATAATTCTGACAGATGTTTGAAATTATTTGCTCCATATCCACATCAAGCTTTGCAAATGGGCATGGAAGTTTTTTTTATAGATCTAAGGAAATCAGCATGATCCTATTTGAATATATATATTTTTTACTAAGCAATCTATATAGCAAATCTTTCATATAATCTTTAAAAACATAAATCTTTATCAAATCAGAAGTTGAAAATCACCCAACTGTCCTATTTGTATATATGTATATTTTACTAATCAATCTATATAGCAAATCTTTCATATAAACTATAAAACAGTAAATCTTTATCAAATCAGAAGCTGGAAATCACTATACAACTACAACCAACTGTCCTATTTGTATATATGTATATTTTACTAGTCAATATATATAACAAATCTTTCATATAAACTATAAAAACAGTAAATGTTTATCAAATCAGAAGATGGAAATCACTATACAAGTACAAGCAAAAAAAACAGTAAATCTTTATCAAATCAGAAGCTGAAAATCACTATACAACTAGAAGCAACAACACTTTACATCATGGACTGTAGAGATATTATGTTCTTTATCTTTCATATAACCGAACAAATCAAAATTTGCGTAACTTACTTCAGAAATTAGATTGAGACTAAACTGGGTGTGAATCTTCTCCCAAGATAAGTCACATATAATCCTGCAGAAAAACACAGAGAAATTCAATACAAGATTTCTCAAATTCTCTTACATATCTGGTCGCACCCAAATTCTCTTACTCCAGAGACCGTTCTTGAAATAATGTTTATTATTTGAGACATCTAAAAATATAATTAAGTACTTAACCTACTTACATGCATGCACAGAATTCTTTATTTAGAAAATTGAGAAAATTTTAGATATTTTAGTGAAGCTATAGGGAAAATAAGATCAATGGTCACAAATTTATAATTTAAGAGACTTTCGATTAAATAACCGTTACTATTATTAATACATATTATTTAAAATTTAAATTATTTAATTGTTCATAAAATCTTAATGTCTTGATATTCTTTAAACTAGCAGTCGCATGCAAAGGCATGCAACATGGTGAATGAAACACATCAGTTAAAATGTATGAAGCAAGTAATCACGAATAATTTTTTCTATTAATTTTATTTAATACAATTAGAAATATAGGAAATCAATTTTTAAATTTGTTTAAAAGTCGGAACTAAAAAATTAAATTAAATATAAAATTTAAAATAATTGTTTCTTCTAACAACAATATTTCAGTTTTATATTTCTTAGCAACAGATATACATGTGTATTGTCGCTTTTTGTGTAGGTTATTCAATCAATTAATTAATTAATTTTGAAGTAAATGGAAGGTTTTTTTCAAGGGTCATCACCCATGCGTGCAATTATTAAAATTGGAAAAAAAAAGGTACACGTTTTTTCAATCAAAGAAAGACGTTCAATATTGAATACTTTTAAAAATTAGTATTTCTCCATAGTTTTGGAAATTAAAGTTTTAGTATGCATGTGTTTTTTTGCAAGACAAATCTTAAAGGTTAGAAAGTAGTGAATTACAATGCAATTTAGAATGAAAATTTGACTTTATAATGAACGATTTCATTGTGCAATTGAATAGTCAAAATAGGTAAATAACATATGGGCATTGTTTCAATGCGAGATGATAAAAGTCTCTAGTCTGTTGCTACCACTTGGTACTACATAAGGAACATGTTGTTACAAACCATGTTTCCTATACATGTATCTATGTGAGAAGAGATCTATGGCATGAAAAGCCAAAATAGAAAAACCATGCTCATTTTCTACCCTACCATATTGGCATCATGGAGCCTCGAGGACCCTAGCCAAATGCCTGAGCAAAAGCAATATGAAAAGTCCACTAGAAATTTTGTGGAGTTCCATTTTTTGGAATTGGCATATATGCTTTAGCCTAGCACCTGCAAATACAAGAGAGAGGTATGTCAATGGACGGGGAAACAAGATGAGGAAGGAAGCATAAAAAATTAGTAAATATATAGCCAAAATCAATAAACACAATTAGAAAGTAGAAATGACGAATAATATTTACAAGTGGGTCACTGAATGGCGATTTTTGACAACCACAAGGAGCATTGGATAGAGTTGTTGGAGTGTTGAACAATTTGAAATAGGAAATTTAGAGTATAGTAAGTTTGTTGGATGTTTATTGTATCTGTGCTACATTATAAAAGAAATCATATAGATTTAGCAAACATATATATCATTATAAATTTTATCTTGCAAGTTTTTATATTTGCATTGCATGACTAGGATGTATATAGATATGTGCATGTGAATCATGTTAACATATAATAACCAAGAACCAAATAGGAAACCAAACACTGTATCAACTAAAGATATAAAGTTGAACAAATTGAAGAACTATTACAATAACACTTAAAAGCCACCAACCACATTTTGTAGATTTTTCGCTATAATATAATTGTTCGCTTAGCATTAAGAAAATACTGTTTGAAATGGGTATTTCAACAATGCAATTTAATCAATATACTTCCTCACACATTTTGTAGCACATGAATCCTCCAACTTTCTATCAAAAGGAACAATAAGGAGAGATGAAAAGGCATGAACAATAAATTAATCGTTTATGAAAAATACCTAGTATACATATATACATATATATGCATGTAGATATACATGTATACATATGCATACATATATAAATGTAAACATATACATACATATATACATGTATACATATACATATATATACACACACGTATTAGATGTGTATATATATGAAATTAGTTTGGTGGTTGTTACATAGTAAATCTCTTTTTAATAACGATTTTATACTTTCACTATTTGTCTATAATATATATATACATATACATTCAATTTGTGTTAGAAAATACTTAAGATTCAGGTTCCTTCTATCGAGGAAACCAACTCCACCATGACCTAGCCATGTAATTACCAAGGCCATCATTGGCACAAAAAAATCCGATCAAGTAATTGTCATTGGTTCTCTTGTGTTATTATGGTTGATGATATTTTTTTCCCTAATCTATTTGAGTTTCAATAAGTGTCATGATATTGTTTTCCACTCGTCTGTTTGAAGTTTCCTGTAACAAATTATTATATTGCTCTTGTAACAAGGTTTGTTATTAAGTTTTAAAAATCTAGAATCTTTTCCATGGTTTTTTACAATCGTCGGAACATGTTATATGTCTTCTATCAATATGTTTCATGATGTTCTTTTTGACCTGGGTCTCTTGACAATACAACTAGAGAAGATGAGGAACAATAACCAAAGAAAAAAATACATGAGCAATAAAATAGTGTGCTATGAAACAAATAGCGGAATGGCTCTTTCAACAATACAACTTAATCAATATACTTTTTGGCATGATTTCATAGCACATCAATGTAAAAACATTGTGGCCTACTATGAAAAGCAATGATAATTAGAGAACGAAAGACATTAACAATTAATTAATCAATTATCCAAAAGTTGAATGAAGCTTTGTGGATCACTCTCCAGTTCAAAAAGATAAGGAAAAAAGAATATCATGGAATATGCCAATACAAGATTATTCAAAGCTATGTTCTTTGGTAACAAATGTTGAACACAAGTAGAGGAACTGTATAAGAGGTGTTAGAATGATTCATTTTTTGTTCATGTATTTTGCTCTGTGTTTATTATTCCTTGTTATATGGTCGTATCTTTGACGTTATACCCATTTTGGAGAGCTGAAAGAGATTATCCCTATGTATGGATGGAGAAATTACGGTTAAATATTCTTGTTGTTGTTAAAAAATATGACCAAGGATAGTATTTTTCCTATTGTTTGTTTATTGTTTGTAGGTATCTCTGTGCACTTTTGGCGTTATAGCCATTAACATAGGAGAAATTGTAGATTAAGAGTAGTTTTTTGGATGTGAAGTATTATTCTAATATATCTTTTAGAATTTCTCTATTCACTTGGGTTGACTATGAAAGAGTATAACTTGAATTTTGAATTCACAGCTCAACTCTTACACAAATTGCTAATCTTGTATTCATATGTTTAATGTGGGTTTTAAGACATAATAGAAAGAGAATATAAGGTAACATATTAATATAAAATAAAGGAAGCTTCAAAGAGATAAGGGAAACATAATAACATGAAACATATTAATACAAAATAAGCAATCAATGCAATAGTTCACATTTTCCTATCAACTATTTTTTTGAAATTTCCATTGGGGTTTCCATGAAATTCAAGTATAGGACCGTGGGAAAATCTAATCTGAACAACAAACTATAGTTATTGTAGTCAAGTACATGTAAAAGTCCGTGCATGAATGTTTATATAAAGCAACAAATATATAGAGGGTATCTAGCCATGGAGGGAGGAAAAAATTGAATGTATAAATAAGGACAATATAAATATTTAAAACAAACCTTATTTGCAATTACAGCTCTAATCATCTTTCTAGGACCAGTTGTCTAACACGTGAGCTACATGTTTGCTTGTTGATCTATCTTTGCATTGAGCGCAAGATGATACAACTACAAAGCAACATTTCGTATTGTTATATCAAAATACATGTCTGAAATTAGATAAGTATGGAATTGTGAAAACACATTGCAGAATGGCTTATCGAAGGAATATGAGAAGAGATATCATAGGCTGCAGAGGAGGATAGCTACGGAGCTCTCCAAACTAGTACGTAGGGGAGGTGTATAGCAGTTTCTTTGAGAAGTGTGCTATGAAAAAATCACCATAGTCTGTCATTTCACAAGGGAACCAAAAAAAATGACTTCCTTATATTAGAACAATGAATATTAGATGTACTTATTTCCATAGCATTCTGCAACAATGGTAGGATGTACCAACTGTCACATGAGTGAGCACCTACCATTTTGAGTCCGTTGAATGAGGAATGATTAGTAAACCACGAAGCCAATAAATTCATCCTCTAAAGGGGGAGATATAAAGTATAAAGAATATGAAACAAAGGTGGAGATAGGAAGTGATAAGGAGAAGATAAAAATTCAAATTAGTAGAAACTCTTAAGTTTATACAGAGTCAAAAGAAGAGGGTGCACGTAGCTAGAGGGTAAATTTAATGAGAAGTAAAATGTTTTCCTAAATAAGTAGGTAGGCCATGCTAGGAGATGGAAATAATGCATGGGAGATTGGTATGAATATTAGAGTTCCAAAGAGAGGGAAAAGTTTGAGCGATGATATTCGGGAGCTAATTCAAGTAAACACCAAGCGTCATCCATAAACCATATAAATGTAGTGAGAATTTGATGAATTGAAGAGTCGATGAAATGAATGAGAAGGAGAACATTCTGTAGAGGAAATCCAAGGGGTGCACAACAAGATTAAAATTATAGAGAATAAAGGATAAAATAAGGAATTGGCTCTTTCTATATTCTAAAATGGCATATCTTTCTATATTTTCAATATTTTTGTAAGAATCAAATATACTCTTATCCCTCTTTCCTTTCTCCTTAAACAATATTTAAATAGACAAAGCTTATATATTCAAAAAAATAATCTCCTCTAAGACTAAATCACCCACTATATCATCAAGCGTAAGTTTTCAAATGTTGAAAGGATTATAATAGTTGTCACCAAGTTATCTAATGAATCTAGATAAATAACGAAAAGGGCCATGCATTCGAACTTCATATTCCATTTCACACTAACTATAACTAGATTTCAATAATGTTGAATCATTTGAGTTACTTGTCAAAAGTATCATCCGCACTCTTCCTCAAATTGTACAACTTATTTTATAGAAAAATATTCCTAAAAAATTGTTTTCTTAGTATAGATTCGCCAACTATTTATAGAGGATTTATATAGTGTGTTATTAATGAAATTATTTTGAAAGAGGAAAAAATAGGTTTTATAGGGACCCAAAACCACAAAGTTTACAATAAAAGAGATAAATTGTGAAAGAACCTAGAAAAAGAGAAGCTGTAGAGAGGAAATTATCATAAGAAAGCAACAACCATGAAAAGAATGCCAGCAAGGGCCACAAAAAAGACCCCAAAAAGACCAAGCAAAACACCAGAGTAACTAAGCTTGGGACTTTAAAATTTTTTTGTCTTAGATTCCATGTCATTCATCTCCTAAACCCCCTCTTTAAGATTTGGACCATCTGGGAAGTAGGAGGCACTTTCCTCTTAAGGTTGGCACGGGTCCTCTTCGATATTCCTTGGTCCTCATTCTTGCTTTTATCCTTGTCCTCTTCCAGGTCAACAACCAGCGAGCCTGTTGTGACTTTTCCAACTTTTCAGACATTGCATTAATGATAATGGCATTGTGCCTTGCCATTCTATGGTTTTGTTCCACAACAATTTTCATATTGTTTTTTATTATAACAATTTCACTTCCAGAGTCTTATACTTGTCCTCAATGTCATCATCTCCCATCCTTGTATTGTTCTTTTTCTGTTTTCCTTCTTCATTGTTTAGAGTTGACAGCTTCAGTTCTAGTTCCTCCAACTTGCTATTTAGAACCCTATTTCTAAGATTAAGATCATTGATTTCTTGATAGGCCCATTTCATAACCCTAAAAATATCACCAACGCCACTTCTAGCAGAGGCAAGGATATCTCCAGACTGATCCCAATCTAAAATGAGGTTGAAATCATCCAGTTAGGGGAGCTAGGAAATCTGGTTCCAACATCTCTGAAAGAGGTAGGAAGGGTAGAAACAAAAACTCTACTAGCTTTAGGGTTCTCAGTTTTTTCCTCCAGAGAGTCCTGCAGAGTAGGAAACCAACTTATTGGTAGGGGAACCCTTGAGAGCAGGTTTCTTTAAAGGGGTTGGGCAACCGGGTAATTCTTAGATTTAAATTTTGTGTGATGGGGTTTAGAAAGCTGCATTTTTTTTACTAGAAAGGATAGGGGACAGATGGGCTTCAAAAAATTTCTTCGAGTTAGGCTTAGAATGATTCTCTAAGCCACCACTATCCGTATGATATTCGTTAGATGTCGTGGAGGCAATCGGTTTGAACAAAGTTGTCAGGCTTTGAAAATGTTCATAGATCAACCTAATAAGCCTAGGATGAAGAATAGTGTATCTGCTAGGATTTTTCTTCTGGTCCTAAAGGCTATTGCTCAATGAATATAACAAGTAATGAGGCAAAGAAATGTATACTTTATGGCAGAAGTGGTTAAGGAGAGAAAAATGATAACCATAAACTCTGGTGAATCTCCCATCCAAGGTAATATACTCCATAATGACACAAAGCACCTTTCTCCAAAGCGCCTTGATGGAGTGAATTTTGAAATAGTTGTTGGAAACTTTGACTAGTTTTAGTTTCTCCTTTTCTTTCTTCTGGAAATTGATTACTGCCTCATCTAAATACCTTCTGTCACGATAAAATTTGATGCCCTCAGTGGACATTCCAATCACCTCTCCTATGATTTTCTCATCTAGTTTCACCTTTCTCCCAAAAAGGATAATTTCTCCATTATTCTAATTATTCTCAACATAGTCAGTGGCCTTAGGATCAGGCCCATGAAGCTTTTCTAGGAAAGGAACCAAACCACCACATTCAACCTATTTCCAGACCTTAGCATTCCTCA
The DNA here is from genome assembly GCA_007258455.2 of Sequoia sempervirens. Classification (NCBI taxonomy): domain Eukaryota; kingdom Viridiplantae; phylum Streptophyta; class Pinopsida; order Cupressales; family Cupressaceae; genus Sequoia; species Sequoia sempervirens. Next base: position 9,589 of record VDFB02161433.1, on the reverse strand, counting down.
TGTGCATTTTGTAGCTATTTGGCTCGATTCTTTTCTTGTCCCCCCCCATACTCCCATGCACCTCACTACAATCTCTACTAGCACCGGAAACCTATTGCAAATTTATGCAACCTTTCCAATGAACCCACAAAGCATATCACTTTTTCTTACAAACTAAGTTATTTGACACGACCCCATCAAATCTATTGATTTTGATGTATTTAGCCCTTTTCCCTATCATCATTAAAGATATTTTCCTCTTTCCCATGCATAACATCATAATCTAATAAGGCCTTGACTTTAGCTCCCAAGTCCCTAAAATTTTGCCATGTGTTCAAACCTCCCTGCTTAACCCCCTCATTCGTAAAGTAATTTGTCACACTATTAGCTTCCTTGTAGATATGAGAGATTTTAAATTTTTCTAACTTATCTAAGATATATTTAGTGTCTTCAATCCAATTGACTAGGAGGGGGGGTCCTACCTAGGATACAATCAATGATGTTTTTGGAGTCCCCTTCAGGCCATAAATATTTTATATTAAGATTATGTGCTAAATTTAAAACTTGAAAAGCTCTTATAGCCTCTACCACATGGTTAGATTGAGAACCAAGGGAAATGGCCATAGCCACCAAAAAGTTACCATTTGAGTCCCTTAACACACCTCCACTTTTGGCATTCCCCAGATCAACTAAGAAAATTCTAGTAGGGATTTGTGCCCTCTTATCCATCACAACATAGTATATTGGTGACATAGATGTATTTTTATTTTCAAATGTGTCAAAGCACAGTTCTTGTTCTATGATTAGAGCATCCACCTTGAGCTTCCATAACTCAATTTAAATGCTATTAATTATTTTTGTGTTTAATCTAGATGTGGTATAATCTTCCATAGAACAATTATAATTTTGTGTACAAAAATCTTAATTAAATCAAGATTAGGTCATAAAAAAATTCACCTTAGAACACCTAGGAGTCAAGTTAACTAGGAGTTAATACCAATTGAAAGCAAAGGAAGATGGTGGAAATGATTCCTACTATAATCTATGAGGAAATATAATGTAGAGATACATAGACTATTGATGATTTCTAATAAGAAAATGGCACATGCAAAGACATGTTATTACATGCGACTCAATATTACCTTAGGAAAAATATTTGAAGAATAATCTAGCCTCCAAATGAAAAGCAATTTTATTCATATACAAATCAATGCAATTTTAGAGTTGTTTTGAAAGAATAGTGGTACTTTTGAAACATTATAATTGTACCTCCAACACAAGCACTCAATAATAGCGATGTAAAAAACTACAATGTTTGAATGGTTTTTAAAACCATGTGCTAGAAATTGCTAGTTAATTTAGTTGAACAAATATTTTCAGACAATATTACATCCAAATTAAACTTATTTAATTGATAATAATTAGAAACTACCACTACCAAAATTGGGCACTGAAATATCCTTATCCTACCATTTGTCTAACTACTCTATGATTCTCTCCATGTCCACAAATAACTCCATATCATCCTATTCTTTCCTTACTTGTAGCTCTTACACAACTTAAAATTTATAATAGTTGCAATTAGCAATTGCCATCACACTAAATGAGTATAAATGTTTTCAATTTGAAGAAAAATGGAGTGAAACTGAAAACCTTTTCCTAAAATTAGTCAAACGTTAAATTGGATGAGTAATTTTGGATTATCGTAGTCAAAATTTAAATATGTGATAAGAACAAGAATTCTAGCTCTAAATCTAACATCCAAATTACTAATAATTTTTAAAATGGTTAAGATTAAGAGTTAGAAATACTAAGTGCACACAAAAGTGCTCATGTTTTTGTCCCTAAAATGCAATAGAGAATCTAATGTATTCATCCTCAATTTTTGCAATAAGTATTTTTTAAAACCAATAGGAATAAATATAGCTAATAGTGAGTACTACAAATTGTATCTTTCTTTTAAAAAAAGTGTTTTTTTAAAGTGAATGCATTATAAAAGTCATCAATGAGCATGCTTGTCATATATATTCAATAAAATGAAATTTAATTATTTAATACATATAGAATAAAATGTAGAACAATCATTTTTTCCAATTTTTTTTCTAGCATATAAAAAAATAATACATATACATGTTTTGAGAGTTATGAAGACATTAGTAAAAGTAAACCAAAACAAATATTGTCATTTATTCTCTCTCTCTCTCTATATGCATGTATGTATGTGTGTATATTTATATATAGTTAGTAAACTAAGAAGTAGGTAGATATTTTGGTGGTGGTTTGGTGGTGGTTTCATCATAAAATGAAATCCGATAGGGATGAAATTCAAAAGTTATACTTAATGTTACATATAAAGACAAATGCATAGCATTTCTACTATATGTACATGATACACTCACACTATAACGCAAGCTTACAAGCCATGTCTAAGCCATAATGTAACCACATTATAATATTATCATAACATTATCTTATAATGTGAATTAATTATGTTTAATTTTCCTCCAAAATATTAGACATTTTTTTTACCTCAACTTGGTACACACATCCAGATCCTAAATATGTGGGTGCAATAAATTAATAAATAATTAAATTAAATACTTCAAACATTAGAATTGTAAGGTTTCTAATACCTATCCAAACAAGTTTTCCCTCCATTTTAAGTCACACTACTGAAAATTTCAAACATTTTTTTGTGTAGTGATAGTATTGAGTGCACCTCACCATCACAATATGTGCCCATATTATTTGAGAAAAAAATAAGGGTACCCTCAAATATAGAAAATTAATCACTAATATACTTAGAACCTTAATCCTTAAATCATAAAATATAAACCCATAACCATAGATGGAAGACTCGCAGAAAACTCGCGAGTTCTTTCTAAAAACAAACTTTCTTGAGTTGAACTCACAAGTTTTTTCAGTGAGTATACTTGCCAAAAACTCATGAGCCCGACATAAAAGCTCTGCTACAGAGAGCATAAAGCTAATTTTTTTTTTTATGTTCATTCATTTAAAAATATTTGAGAGTTTGTAGTGCATCCTGTTGTGAGTGCAATTGGAGCTTCTTCGAGGCCATTCACACCAAGAAGAGGAACAAGTTAGCACAAAAACACCTCAATGACCTTTTCTTTGTGTAATACAACCTTTGATTGTGCACAAAGAGAGTAGAATAAAAATCATTGGATCCTATAGATTTAAATGAGAGAGATCCTTACAGTGATTGCACAGGGCAAGAGGAGAAGCTTCCATTGTTTACCTCATACAAGATCCTAGAATTCGAGAGACAAGCAATGGAGGATATGGGTGCATTAGGAGATGTAGGGTTGGAGGACATGCCTGAGGATGTGGATGAGAGTATGCCAGAGCCAGATACTCAACCTTCCATGCCAACCAAGGAGCCAACAATAGTAGCACCGCCACTGCCACCACGCACATGCGACAGGCCTAGAGGACCAACAACTTCCCTAGCTACTGCTAGACTAGCAAAGACGAAATCCTAACATGTTGTTTTTAGTTATTGTTTAGTATTTGCTTCTAGTTCTAGTTTTACTGTTTTCATGTATCGGACTTTTAGGCTTTTAGCCATCAGGATTCCAAATGAGAATGCAATTTTGTAATCTATTTGCATTAAAGTTAATCAAAATTAATAGAAAAAACTTTTTTACTTATCCATGCACTCATTGGATTCATCTTGTCATTGAATTTTGCAAAAAAAATGTGTTTCTCATGAAATTTAAGCAATTTTTTAAGTTCCCAAGTTTGTTTTTTGGGGGAGTCTTCCAAATATGCCCATAACCATAAAATACACACCATTAACCTTAGATGCCTTATATAGTAAACCATAAATCATGAACTCTACATTGTATAAACCCTTAACCCAAAACTATACATTATAAACCCTTAACAAAAAACCATTAAAAATCTAATCCCTTATCCATTTATAGCCTTAAACCTAAACCCGTAACCCTAAATCATACACTATAAATGTTGTATACCATAAACCATGCATACAATAAATTATAAGTGCTAGACCATATTCTTTATACTCTATATACCTAAAACTACAAAGCCTAACACTCTTAGGCCTAACTAATTCAAATTGTAAACCATAAACTCTAAATTATAAAAAAGAAATGTAATTCATGTTAAATCTTAAATATAAGATCTTCAATATTAAACCTTAGACAAAAAATTATAAATTTATGCATTTGTAATTATTATTCCTAAGAAAAACTCTTATCATTCCTATAAATTATCACATCTACCTTTTTGATATGCATATGTCTATGATAGCAAAACTTTCTAATAAATCATTTCTTCCTATATATACCTAAAGGTATTCAAAAGAGTTATGGTATAGAATAAAACTCCAATCAATATACTTTATGGTACATGGAGTCAAAGGGTATGATAAAAGTAGAGTGATACTAGAGAGTCAAGTAACATCAAAAGAAATGCTATAGAAAGGTCTCATGTCTATCTAATTTGTCTATTTATTTGTATGAAGAAGTATAAAGCATGTGAACTATTTTGGCTATCCATCACAGTTATTATTTTTATATCAAAATTATGAACAAACAATAGATAGTGAAAGAAGGAATGGAAAGAAAAAAGATAACTATGTTTTTTTATCTATAATCTTTTGATCTTTCCAATCTCTATAATCTTTAAAATATGTTTATAGGACATCACTTCTTACTATATGAGAAAACAATTATTTCTTAAATGTTTTTCTTGACATACTATAAAAGAGTAAAGATGACACAAACAATCAATAACAAATAATCAACTTTGAAAAAAAAATAAAAAAATTGCACTAATATAATTAATTAAATTTTAAGAGAATCTACTCTAAATTAAATATTACAATATATTTAATTAAATCTAAAAAATATACTATGATTTAACATATTTGACCTCTATATCTTTATTTTTATATTTCTTTTATTTCTCTTTGTTATATTTTTAAATTAAATATTTTTATTAATATTCTCCTCTTATGCACTCATGGCATTCCCTCCTTTTATGCCTTGACTACTCCCATTACTCTATACCCACACAACTATATGGAATTAAAATAAAATCTTAAAGTCCAAAATAATTGGAAATCTCAAAAAATAATAAATATCAGATATAAAATGATTAAAATATTTAAAATAAATTTATTTTTTTTTTTTTAAAATAAATAAATAAAAGTTAAAAAATAACGAAACTCCCTTCTACTTGAACCCAATTAATATAGTGAAATATAACAACTTTTTTCTTTGCATGTTATATGTTCAATATTTAATATTTGAAATTTGTTATTTTAAAGTCTATCAAGTTAGAAAAAAAAAATCATTTAAAAATTTTATGCAAGAACAATTAAGATATTAAGTTTCTAAATATATATAATTTTAACTTATATTTCTTAATAGTTTAATTATCTTTCTATTAAATTTGTTATAAAAAATATCATTATACATCAACAACATGCAAAAATAATAATAAATGAATTTACATGTAATTTTTTTATTAAAAAAATATTACGATCATATCAAAACACAAACATTAATTTTATTATTATAGATTAATTTAAAGAATATCAAGACATTAAGATTGTATGAGAAATTAAATAATTTAAATTTATATTAATATTAATAATAGTAACGATTATTTAATCTAAAGTGTCTTAAAATAAAAATTGTTACCGTTGATCTTATTTTCCCTATCGCTTCACTAAAATGCCTAAAATTATCCCAATTTTCTAAATAAAGAGTCCTCTACATGCCTGTAAGTAGGTTCAGTACTTCATTCTATTTTTAGATGTTAAAATAATAAACATTATTTTAACAACGGTTTCTGGAGTAAGAGAATTTGGCTGCAACTATATATGTAAGAGAGTTTGAGAAATCTTGTACTGAAAGCTTTCTCTGGAGTTTGTCTGCAGGATTATATTTCTACAGTCCATAGTGATTTTCAGCTTCTGATTTGATAAAGATTTACTTTTTTTATAGTTTATCTGAAAGATCTGGTATAAAAATTGCTTTAAAAGTTATATATTTATATATATGGGTGGCTAAGCAAGCCAATTCAATAAAATAGTTTTCCTATATAGTGAGTTTGATTAGAGTTTTGTTTTTGGTGTAAACAGAGTTGCTTGCTGCACTGAGATAAAAAATATGTATATGAGGGTTTGTACAGAGCAAATAGGACAATTGGGTCTGATTTCCTTAGATCTATCAAAAAAAACTTCCTTGCCCATTTGCACAGCTTCATGTGGATGAGCAGGTATTAATTTCAAACATCTGTCGGTATTATATGCTAGTGATGATGATCATGTTATTGTTTTCAACTATATTAACAATAGGCGTAGAGGTAAAACTCTTCAACCTAGGTACTACTGCCATACCTGTAAGAAGTCCTTCACTTTTATTGGGCGTACAGTGGGAGAACAAAATCAGATTCCAAAGAAGGAAGAAAACACCTCCTCCTCTAGAAGGGGAAAAAGATGACATTGAGAATGATCCTTTGTTTACAGAAGCTGAACTAACTATTCAGGAAACATTAAACCGGATGATCTTTCTATTAGCCATTGCCTTTATCATTTAGATATCCCAAAAGATGATATTCTTGCAAGCCAGACATATACTTCTTTCTTTGAAGAGATGCTAAATGGATTAATGGAGTAAGGCTGTTAAGAGTCAGTTATCAAAGAACTTAAAATTGCAGGTTGCATGCATTTAGAATTCTTCATATTTTGAAGGAAAAAGATCTTTATGTGGAGTTTGTATTCTCAATTGCTCAACATAATAACTCTAAGGAGGAGGCTGAAATAGGTTTTATTTTAAATATCCTTCAAACAAATATGTTCAATTGCTGAATATAATTACTATAAGGAGGAGGCTGAAATTGGTTTATTTTAAATATGTTTTGAACAAATATGTTTTTTCTCATCAGATTGGGTCTCTGTTTTGGTTTATCTTATGACCCACTTGTCTAGTTAAAAAAAAAAATGATTTTCTTTATATGATCACAATAATTCATTCTTCCTCATAAATGATAATCCTGCAAAATTAGTTGTAAGTGCTAAATTGCATTTTGTTATTAAAGTGGGTAGTCTATACTATTATGAGCATTCCATGTATATGGATGGAACAAACTTTACTGAATTTCTTTAGAGTGTATTTTATCAGCCAGCATACTGAATTGTTTGCATCCCCCACAAACCAAGGATTCAGAGCTGAGACCTGAGGAGATCATTAATCGAGAAAAATATAAACAAATGGATGAATTCTCACATGAAGCACCAGAGAAAACTTGGTTTCACTTTTTCGGATGATTTTCTGATGAAAAGATGGTAGGGTTTCAAAATATCGATTGGGTTCTCCTACGCTATGGGCTCAAAGGAAAACAAGAAGACAACCAGATTAAAGCTTAATTCCAATGATGTAGCAAAGGGTAATCCTAGAAGGTCTAGTGCGAGTTGTTCTATAAGAAATGATATGGGGATCTAGTTTGGGCAAGGTCTGTGAAGCTTCCCTGTGGTACCAACAATGAAGTTGAGTTTGTTGCCCTATGGCATGGCTTTAATATGTGCACTGAAAAGGATATCGATTACCTTCACATTTAAGGTGACTCAATTGGATGTTTCAACCCAAGATAGGAAAGATCAGAGAAAAGTTGTCAAGATTAAAGGACTACACCCTCTTCCATGTCTATAGGTAATCAAATAAATTAGCAGAGTTCTTGGGAAACTAGGGAATGGAAATGGGCGATTGCACATCGAACTGGTTAGGACTGATAGAATTAATCGAGGAAGATAAGAAAAGCACAGGGATGGCATTCTCGCAAATTTCTGAAAGATCGCATACTCTTCTAAGTATGGTACGCAATAAGGAGGCATAATCTTGAAACAAATACAGTCGGGGATGACACATCTATGGGACAGAGCCATGGATTTTGTCCTTGAATGGTCAGAGTCTTTTACGCATATCTTCTTGGGGATTTGATTGGATCCTCGATAATGGAAAGGAAGATTTGATTGAGCTTTCACAAGAATATGTTTTGATTCATATGTCCCTCAACTACATTCGTTTAGTGGGATTTCTATAAGTAGAAAGGAACAAGTTAGAGTAAAGTGGTGCGGAGATCTTTGAACTTATTCTAGTAAAGCAATATGGCCATGGGAGGTATTACAGAGGAGGTGTATGAGTGTAAGGAGGAGAATGATCTCGTGCATGGCATAAGGAAGTTCGTGGGTGGGGAAAGGTGGAACAACGGTCATCTAGATGACAATGAAGTCTACGAGGCGTTCTATACACAATTTATTGGTTGGAAGGGGCAAGTGGAAGTATTATATTTATCAGGAAAAAAAATTATTTCATCATATAATAAAACCAATTTCAGCCTCCTCCTTTGATAATTATGTTCAGCAATTGAACATATTTGTTCAAAAGAATATTTAAAATAAAACCAATTTTAACCTCCTTCTTAGAGTAATTATGTTCAACAATTGAGAATATAAACTCCACATAAAGATCTTTATGCTTCTAAATAGGAAGAATTCTAAATACATGAGAAATTTTGATTTCTTTGATAACTGACTCTTATAAGCCCTACTCCATTAATCCATTTAGCATTTCTTCAAAGAAATAAGTATTTGTCATGCAAGAACATCATATGGCTAATGGAAGAATCATTCTCAATGTCATCTTTTTCCCCTTCTAGAGGAGGTCGTGTCTCCTTCCTTCTCTCATTGGAATCTGATTTGATCTCCCACTGGTATGCCCCACAAAAGTGAAGGGCTTCTTACAGGTATGTCAGTAATACCTAGGTTGGAGAATTTTGGATGTACGCTTATTGTTAAGTATCTAAAATAAATAACATCCGTTGCTAGACAAGGTGGCTTATAATTCTAACAAATGTTTGAAATTATTTGCTCCATATCCACATCAAGCGTTGCAAATGGGCATGGAAGTTTTTTTTTTATAGATCGAAGGAAATCAAAAGGATCCTATTTGAATAAATATATTTTTTACTAAGCAATCTATATAGCAAATCTTTCATATAAACTATAAAAATAGTAAATCTTTATCAAATCAAAAGTTGAAAATCACCCAACTGTCCTATTTATATATATATAAAAACTAATCAATCTATATAGCAAATCCTTCATATAAACTATAAAAATAGTAAATCTTTATCAAATCAGAAGCTGGAAATCACTATACAACTACAAACAACTACAACCTCAACTCTGTCCTATTTGTATATATGTATATTTTACTAATCAATCTATATAGCAAATCTTTCATATAAACTATAAAACAGTAAATCTTTATCAAATCAGAAGCTGGAAATCACTATACAACTACAACCAACTGTCCTATTTGTATATATGTATATTTTACTAGTCAATCTATATAACAAATCTTTCATATAAACTATAAAAACAGTAAATGTTTATCAAATCAGAAGATGGAAATCACTATACAAGTACAAGCAAAAAAACAGTAAATCTTTATCAAATCAGAAGCTGAAAATCACTATACAACTAGAAGCAACAACACTTTCCATCATGGACTGTAGAGATATTATGTTCTTTATCTTTCATATAACCGAACAA
>VDFB02161431.1:0-29206 GCA_007258455.2 Sequoia sempervirens | reverse complement strand
TACATTCATCAATTATCTTCCATCCCAATAGATCTATGACCCATATACAAACTAGGAAACATATAGTAAACACCATGTTCACGGGAAATTGGTGAAAGGATTGTAATGGAATCTCAATTACTAGATCAAATCCTCCAAGCTACATAATATTTTTTGTGTTTCTTTCATGTTGCATTAATGGAAAATCAGTGTCCTTTCCTCTTTGTTGTTATAATAATTATTTCCTCAATAAATCATATTTTGTTATAGATCCTGTGGTTATTTTATTTTTAAATTATAGACTCATCAATGAGGTTGCATGACATGCACATCAAGGTCGTTTTGGCAAGCTTTTAGCTCAAAATTCTAAGGCCATATGTTTGTACCTAATCTGATAAGATTTTCTTCTTACTATTAACCATAATTGAGTTAGGGTTTGGTGCTAGAGCATCTTAGTTATTCTTGAACTATAAAGGAAAGTATTATACTCATTATAAGGGTTCTTCCTAAATCTCTTCTCAATATTTTCTCTTGCAAACATGCATTCTTGTATTTTTCCACTGTAAAATTGGCTTTTATGCCTCTATGTTAATAAAAATCACTATTTTTACCTCTTCTCAATGCTTATGTTCTATTTAATTCTTGATACCTTAATGCAAGCATAGATTCTTATCATTTTTATTAGATTGTATGAATGTGTTAGTATATTGCAAGTGACAATTATGGGTGATATATGCCCCTTTGGTCTCTTAAACCCTATCCTTCATGCTCTCTTGTAGAACTAATAAAGTAGAGACCTATGTAAGCTTATCCAATGATCTTATTGATGTTGGTAGTAACATTTGAAGCAAGCAAGAAACAATTATATCTTGGTGTGTATCACCCCTTCCCTTTTTTAATGCATCTTTCTTTCCATTTTCTCCCACAAGTTGCTAGAGGGGTTAGTAAAGTGGTAGATTCAATGTGTTGGGCTGGACCAACACACTACACTTGGATTAGAAGAGGAAGATGAATTTTAGAGACTTGACCTCATCTTGCAAGGTCCCATACCTTGAGTTCATTACCATTATTTCATTCCAAAATGTTGAGCCTATGTTCAACAAGGTGCAATTCCATGTGATAGTAGTTTTTGGCACACCCAATGGGACCAATTTCATGAACTTTACTTCATTGTGTTAGGAAAGTGGTGTTTTTCTTATAATTTTTAGCCTTGTAGAGGTGTTCAACAAAGAACCCGATGAATTTGTAATGAATGGGTGAACTTGTTATAACTCAAACCTATAAATTCATGCTAAGGATTCAAACAAGAGCATCTTATAGAGGTGTTTTTTAATACACTAAGGTATCATTTTTTTCATCTAGAAGAATAAATACACATTCTTATCACCAACAAGGAGAGGTAGAGGTTTTATAACTCCATCTTCTAAAGCTTAGTCTACACCTTCTTTTAGTAGGTTGCTTCAAAATAGGACACATGTCACTCAGATAAATATATCATTATTCCAAATGACTGCCTCTAGAAATTAAGGTTTTGTATCTTTTAATGGTAGTAGTCCTATTTTGTTAGTCTAAAGATGACATACTTAATAAATGCCTTAAATTATCCCCATTTCACCTGTGAAATAACTTCCACCCCAACAAACACATTCTTGGTGGTGGCAAATATTTATTTTGTGCATAATGTTACAATGTGATAATGTGGCTATCAAACTCTAGCCACCTCTTAAGGAAAAGTAATGTGTATAGAGGGTCTGCAACCCAACTCTATCCAAACTAGATGATTTAGGTGAAAATTTATGTAAGCACTTTGAAGACAAGAGTGACCATTTATCTTTGGTAGAGAAGCTATCCACAATTAAGAGAGAACCCCATGAATTTATGGGAGATTTTAACTAAAAATTTCAAAAGACTTGGGATAGAATCCCTATCTTAGTGAAACCTTCTCTAGACTATGCCTTCTTATAATATCTAAGAGCTCTTAATAGTGATGTGCCTATTATAATTCAGTCTATGAGTGGAATGAATTTTCTAGATACATATTATCATTAGGGTAGAAAATTGCTTGATGTGACCTAGGAAAATAGCTCCAAGGCCGCCAATGCCTCTATTTCTAGAGCTTATTCCTCAACAACCCACATTGGATCCTATTTTAGTGGCTTCTACCAGTAAACCATCTAATCTTGTTACATCTCTAGATGAATGGAATGCAATGAAAAGCTCAATTCAAAATTTAAAGAATGAGTTAATAGAAACAAAGAGGAAAAATCAGAGCAAGAGACTTTACCAACCTCAAAATTAAAATTATCAACAAAATAGACAACCTTATCAAGGGAAAAATCAATGGAATTATGATAATCCCTTGAATAGTTTAAAACTAGCTAGTACTAACACTTCAAAGACCTTGTTTCTAGTTCAAAACAACCTATCTCAATATCATGTTTGGTTGAACCCATGTAATCAGCCCCACAATCAGAATACATATCAAAATAGAGAGTTTGCACAAACTCTAGTGGTTCAAAATGAACCCTCAACTTCAAGATAACAATTTGATGTAAACCAAGAAATTTTCAGTAGAAAAGATGACATGCAAGGAGATTCCACATTAGTCAATTAGTGTCAAGAGGATTTATGTGGTGTAAATTAGTTGAGTGTTTATGTAGTAGCTCATAATACAAGATCAAAGAGGAGAGTAGTGGATGGTGGCACATCTTTCACAACTAGCTAGTCATCAACCCTCCAATCATCTTAGGATACTATAGCTATTGAAACAAGTAGATTAATTAATCTACAATCAAATCAGCCTACTGGTAGGAATAATAAGACAATAGAACAAGCTCAAGTCATCCAATTAAAGTTGGATTGTGCTTCTCCAAAGGTTTAATTTAAGGTTAGTAAGCCTCCTTTCAATATAGTTGATCAAATGAAAAACTAACCTGAATGTCACCATATGGGATGCTCTATCCATCCCATCTCAAAAGGATTTGTTGCAGCAAGATTTGTAAAAGCTTAAGAAACCAAGTGATGTGCCAAGAAAGGAAGGATCTACTTCATCAACCAGCCTAGTGCAACCAAAAGAAGAAGGGAATTCAAGTAAAATCAATAAGCCACCTCCCTTCTATTTATCTTTGATTATTAGAAATCATATAGTGCACGAATGCATGATAAATTTGAGGGAAAGCAATCTTATCATACCTAAAAAGGTGGCTGATATGCTTGACATTAAGTATGATCCTATGAAAAATGGGTTTGTGCAATCAAATGACACTGGTATCAAGAAAATGTGGGTTATCAAGGACCTAAAATTGACCTTGCATGCATTCCCTAGCTATATTGTTTGCAAGACATTTCAATCATAGACGTCCCTGCTTTCTTTTCCATATCCCTATCAAGAGAATTCACTGCTAAGATAGGTAGATACCTATCTTCTAATTGGTCCCATATGCTATTTAGGACTTGGTATGGAACCAAAGTGACCATGAAAGTTGAGCCAATTGCAAATGATCATATTGAACCTTACACTCCTAGTCCCATAAAAATGAATTGCATATTGCATTATCAAGAGGATGAGTGTTTTATTTGTGATCCTACTACTCTTTTAGAGGAGGTCCCTGATTGCCTACTAGATGAATGAAACATTTCTTTTAATTTGATCAACTAAATGAGGTGGATGAGACTGGTCTTGGCACCTATTACACCTATGAGGAAAATTCTCCTATTCCTAATCTCATGAAAGCTCAAGAAGACCTAGAGGATGATTATTTTATTCATGATCTTGGTACTCTTTTAGAGGAGGTCCTTGATTGCCTATTGATAAATGGGGCAATTATTTTTAGTTTGATCAACTAAATGAGGTAGAGAATATTGGTATTGTCACTTATTGCATCCATGAGGAAAATGCTCCTATTCCTAATCTCATGAAAGCTCAAGGATACCTAGAGGGATTATGGAAATTATTTTTTAATGGCTTTAGAAATAAGATTGGTACAACTACTAGTGTAATGTTGGTATCTCTAAGTTAGGAGAAGTACTACTTCTCTTTTAGGATTCAATTTAGTTGCACCAACAATGTAGCTAAGTATGAAGCCCTAATCCAAGGTCTCTATCTTACAAAAATGAGGAATATCAAGTTGTTGCTTGTTATTGGAGATAGTGAATTGGTTTTCCAACGAATCAAAAATCATAATACAATCAAGAATAACTTGCTCAAATCCTACAATTGCATAGTTTGAGATTTGATTGAGGTTTTTGAGGATTTTGGCATCTAGACTATCCCTAGAAACTAGAACAAGCATGTTGATAGGTTTGCAAAAATTGGAGCCCAATTTTATATCTCAACTCACATTGGAAACAAAATTTAGTAGCACATTAGGCTTGTTGTAAGGCCTATTGTTCTGAACAACCAATCCAATTGTCCTGCCTTTCAAAATAACCAATAAATTGTCAACTTTTTTCAAGAGGAGGTAGAATTTTGTGTTAAGAATCAATATATTCTACAAGATCAATATGGTGATTAGATCATGCAACTAAGCAACAAGTTACCAAATGGTTTCATCAACCTTGAGGTTATCTTTAACCTAGATGAATAGTTGAAGCAAAAGGAAATGAATCTTCCTACAAGGGAAGCGCGATCATAAGCTAGTTACCATTCATAAGGAAGATATTTAAACTTTGGAAATGTGTGCTCTAAATCTAAATATGAAATATTAATTAAGCTTTGTAATAAATATAGTAATTTAGTTACATGGACTTATAAAGACTTAAAGGGTTTTGACCCAAACCTTTCCCAACATACCATTGAGTTGAGCCCTGATACAAAATCTATAAGGTAAAATCAAAGATCTGTGAATCCCAAAATTGAGCCCCTAATAAGGAAGGAGCTAACCAAACTCATTGAAGCTAGTATCATCTTTCCTATCAAGTACTCCTCAAGGTGGAAAATATTTTCCTTGTTAGGAATAAGAATAGGTAAATAAGGCTTCGTGTTGGCTTTAAATATTTAAATAGAGTTTCCTTGAAGGATCATCACCCTCTCCTCTCCATGGAGAAAATTCTACAAAGGGTTAGTGGTTCAGAAATGTTTTCTTTCAAGGTTGGTTACTCAGGCTATAATCAAATTTTAGTCCAAGAATCTAATCAATATAATATAATCTTCACTACCAGGTGGGGTATGTATGCCTATTGTAAGATGTCTTGTGGGTTAACCAATGCTAAAGCTACCTTTTAGAGGGATATGGACATGACATTTCAAGGTGTGTTCAGATAGTTTATATTGGTATATTTGGATGGTATAACAATTTTTTAAAACATGCAAGTAACCACTTCATCCACCATGAGCAAGTCTTCCAAAAATGCAGGGAATATCATATTTCTCTTAACCCAAATAAATGTGTCTTTTTCATTGAGCAAGGATAACTTCTTGGGCACATTGTCTCTATGGATGGTTTATCCATTGATCGAAAAAGGGTGGATTTCATCTAGGAAATCTCACTCCCCAACCACAAGAAGGAATTATAGAGCTTCCTAGGCATAATTAAATTTGTAAGAAGATTCATCCCAAACCTTATTGCTTTAGTGAAGCCTCTTACCTTCATGCTTAAGAAAAATATGGTATTCAAATAGAACAAAGAAGGTAAGGAAAACTTTGAGTCCATCAAACAAGAAATTACTCAGGCTCCCACCCTTGTGAATCCCAATTATGATAAGGAATTCATTCTCTACACTTTTGGAGAAGAATAATGCATATTAGTTGTCCTAACACAACTAAATGATGAAAATATAGGTTTTGATTGCCTTCTTCAGTGAAGGGCTCAATAATTATGAGTTGAGAAACAAGCTCTTATTGTTGTTAGGGTATTGAAAAATTTAGACACATTGTCTAATAATTAAATCTAGTTGATGATTCCCCATGCAACATCAAAGATTTTTTGTTGAGCAGATATATCAATGACAACAGAATTGGATGGGTTACTAGGGTGATGGAATATGATGTTGATATTAAGATCACCAAGCTTATAAGGAGAAAAGGATTATGTCAACAACTTGTCCCAACATTTGAGATTCTTAGAGAGATTTCCCTTGCATTAAAGGAACATCATACACCCAATACAAATACTCAGAATAGTTGGGTAAATGACATGGCTATCTTCTTACAAGAAGGTAGATATCCTCTGAGCCTAAATAGGGCCAATAGAAGACATTTCAAGTTGTAATTCATTCCCTATGTCATAATCGATGGTATACTTTGTAGAAAGAATCTCAATGGAATGTTATTAAGATATATTGAGCTAGATCAGGTGAGTAGATTGTTGGAGGAATTCCATGATGGTCCTTTAGGTGGCCATTTCTCTATAAGTACCATTGTTACTAAGATTATGAGGGTTGGATATTATTGGTTAACTATGTTTAATGATCCTCACAAGTGGGTGAGGAATTAAAAAATATGTGCTTTAATCTCTGGAAAGAAAAGGATGCATTTTATTCTTTGGAATGCAAAGGTTGGCTTCCCTACACCTTCATCCCATTCAAGTTAATCAACCATTCACACAATGGGGATTAGATTTTATTGGCATGATAAACCCACCATCTAGTGTTGGGCATAAGCATATTTTAGTAGCCACAAATTATTTCATCAAGTGGAAAGAAGCAATTTTCTTAAGGGGTGCTACTAATGCTTCAGTTTTAGAATTCTTGATGGAATTGTGACAAGGTTTGGTACCCCTTCCACCATAATCTCTGATAATGCCAAGGTTTTTGTTAGTACTCAAATCATTGATTGGGTAGTTAGGTATGGTATATATTTGAAAATTTTATCAAATTATTACCCTCAAGGTAATGTCCCAGCTAAATCTTCAAACAAAAACCTCATCAAAATAATCAAAAGGACCATTGAAGGTAATTAGAAAGCTTAGAATAGTAAGCTAAAGATGGCCCTTTGGGCTAACAAAATTACTCCCAAGAGAGTTATTGACAATTCTCATTTCATCTTTGTTTATGGAAGGGAAGCAAGGCTACCATTATCATTAGAGTTTCCTTCTCTTAAGTTGGAACATCAGCTGAAATTAGAACAGAATGGTGCTATGATAGTAAGGTTGGTTGAGCTAATGAAGCTAGAAGAAACAAGGAGCAAGATTGTGCAAGCCCTAGAGACTCACCAAGCATAAGTCAAGAAACATTTTTTCAAGAAGGAAATTCACAGTGTTTCAAGAAGGAGATCTAGTGTTGAAGTGGGATTTAGATAGAGCCAAAGTAGGAAGGCATTCAAAACTTGATGCCATCTAAAGTAACTATTATGTCATCACCAACTATAAGGCCATTGCTTTTCATCTCTCTAGGTTGGATGGTGAAGTTCTTCCAATCTCAGTTAATGGGATTTCATCCCAAGCCTTTTTGAGAGGTTTTGAGACTCCATGTATATATTAGCTTAGTTGTTGTTACTTCTAAATAAGTGTGGTCATACAGCTTGCATTCTCCTTAAGGGAATGTATGAGCAAGGTTCCTTTATTTTTCTCTAAGTGCAAGCATACACACATTTTATTTTTTGAGGTAGGTCATTTTTTGAAGTTACCCTGATGACTCTATTCCCAATGGAATGATAAGGCCCCTAGATTCTATTATTAGTAGAAAACCATCCCACAAAATATGCCAAAATGTTTTCACCTTGTGCAAACCCTTGACTCTTATATATCCCAATAGTAATAAATGACTTGAGAGATCCATAATGGTTTATCATTCTCAAGAATGCCTCCAATAGTTGCATTTCCCCTTTTTCAAGTTGCACTAAAAGTCCATTTAAAAAAATCAAAAGATGGTATTATCTCTTCGATGCCGAGACCTTTGCCTGAAGTCTCAGACACTTTGTCTATCCAGTTCATTTATTTCGGATTTCTTCATCCTTCTTAAATTAGCCTTTGATCAAACTTTTAGACAAGGTCCAACTTGCTAATTTTTCCAACTTTACTTTAGACCTTCAGAACTTTAGGACTTTTGATCAATTCCAGTTTTCTCCCCCGAGATCCCATTTCTTCCTTTTCTTCTGTTCTGGTGACTTAAACCGACCAACATTTTGTAATTTTGTTCAGTTGATGATCCTTTCAACCCCAAAGCCTATTCTTTCTTGTTCCTAACTTCAAATCCTAAAATGACATTTGGAAAAGGTCCAAATGCCCAATTTCATTGTTGAATTATGTGCCTTCTTCTTCTTTGGTTCCTTTCAGACTTTTGGGTCCTAATTGGACATTTGACCCCAAAGTCCAAATGTCCAAGTCTACTTTCTTCTCTCAAGCCCAACTTCTTCATTCTTTGGAACTTTGGACCCCTTTTGGATTTTTGGCCCAAATGTCCAAGTTTGATTTCCATTCTCCTCCCATTGTCTAGTGTCCCTCTATATTTTGATTGGTTTTCACATTTTTCGTAGGAGATATTTTATTGAAGAAATATGAAGGTGTGATACCATAAAAAGAGTGACATATGGCATCTTCTCATTACATTTCACATGTTCATAGGAGAAATATAATTAGAGACAAAGTGATGTTGTGGAAACATGGAAAAGGTGGCATGTGACAACATTTTGTTCATTTTGCGAGCACACAAGTCATTCAAAGAGTGCCTAATTTCTAATTGCAGAAGTACAAAAGCATGATATGTGGCATGTTCTTGTTGGTTTCTACAAGTTTACAAGCTCCTCAAGATGGGTCTCTTTTCAATTTGTGAAAGTGTAGAAGGTTTTCACGTGTCATCTAATGACATCATCAATATTTTCAATGACGCTCTTCTCAACATGCCCACTTTGATGACATTTAAAGTGACTTTGACTTGGAGGTTTTTGATTGGTTGAGACTTTTCAAAAAAAATCATAATCAATCAAGATAGTATGTTCATCAATTTTCTTCCATCCCAACAAATCTATGGCTTATATTCAAATTGGGAAGCGAATAGTAAATGCCATGTTTGTGAAAAACCAATGAAAGGATTGCAACGATGTCTTAACTACTAGCTTAGATGCTTCAAGCTACAAAAAAAAATTAATACATTTCTTCAATGTTGCAATAATGGAAAAAATGACGCCCTTGCCTCTTTGTTATTACAAACACTCTTTCTAGTAAAAGACTACAAAATAAAGTTTAATCCATTTCTTCCCTAGATGGACTCACTCTACTTGTCCTCTTCCATGTGGTTTCATACACACATCAAACATTTCAAGGTTATGGTCCTTGAATTGAACTTTGGACCAAGGTTCAAGTCTACTTCAATTTCTTGATTTCCCTTTCTTCTTTCTCTTTCAAGCCCTTCAAAATTTTGGGCCTCAATAAAAGTTTTAGACCAAGGTACAAATCCTTTCCTCCTTCCCAACTTCCTTCTTTCTTATTTCCTTTCTTATTTTTTTTCCTTTTGTAACTTTGGGTTTCAAGGAGACTTTTGGATGAAGTCTAAAAGTTCATTTTCCTCCCAAGCTCTTGCTTTCCATTTCTTCTTGTTCCCATTATACTTTTAGGACCTAATCAAACATTTTCACCTTTTGTCTAAATATCTGTATCCTTTTTCACCACCACTTCCATTCTTTCTTGTTCCCATCGAAACTTTGGATCTTAAAAGGACATTTGGACAAGATCCAAAATGCCCAAATTTGTTGTTGACTTTTTTCCATTCTTCTTCTTTGGTTCCTTTCAGAATTTTGGGTCCTAATTGGACATTTGACCCCAAAGTCCAAATGTCCAAGTCCTCTTTCTTTTCTCAAGAACAACTTCTTCGTTCTTCGGAACTTCAGACCTCTTTTAAATTTTTGGAATTTCGATCCAAATTTCCAAGTTTGATTTCCATTCTGGTCTCACCATCTAGTGTCCCTCTATATTTTGATTGGTTTTTGCATTTATGTAGGAGATATTTTATTGAAGAAATATAATGGTGTGAAACCACAAAAATAGTGACATCTATCATCTTCTCATTCGATTTCACATGTTTGTAGGAGCAATATCACTAGAGATAAAGTGATGTCAAAGCATGGAAAAGGTGACATGTGACAACATTTGGTTCATTTCAAGAGCTTGCAAGTCATTCAGTTTCTAATTATGGAAGCACGAAAGGGTGACATGTGGCATTTTCTTATTTATTTATGCAAGCTTGCAAGCTCCTCATGATGGGTCACTTTTCAAGCCACAAAAGCCTAGAAGGTTGTCACATGCCCTCTAATGACATCATCAATATTTTCAACACCACTCTTCTTAATAGGCCCACTTTGATGGTGTGTAAAGTGACTTTGACTTAGAACTTTTTGATTGGTTGAGACTTTTCAAAAACATTCATAGTCGATCAAGGAAGTGCGTTCATCAATTATCTTCCATCCTAGTAGATATATGGCCTATATTAAAATTGGGCAACAGATAGTAAATGTCATATTCACGAAAACCAATGAAAGGATTGCGACAATGTCTCAACTACTAGACCGGATCCTTCAAGATACAAAAAGAAAAATTAATACATTTCTTCCATGTTGTAATAATGGAAAAAGTGTTGCCCTTTCCTCTTTCTTGTTGTAGAAACTCTTTCTAAAAAAAGGCTACAAAATAATTTTTAATATATTTCTTCCCTAGATAGACTCACTCTACTTGTCCTCTTCCATGTGGTTTCATACACACATCACATGTTTCAAGGTTTCAGGCCTTGAATGGACTTTTGGACCAAGGTCCAAATCTACTTACATTTCTCGATTTCCCTTTCTTCTTCCTCTTTCAAGTCCTTCAAAATTTAGGGCCTCGATCAAACTTTTAGACCAAGGTCCAAATCTTTGCTTCCTTCCTAACTTCCTTCTTTCTTCTTTCCCTTCTTAATTTTTGTCCTTTCAAAATTTGGGTTTCGAGCAAACTTTTGGATCAAGTCCAAAAATCCATTTTCCTCTCGAGCTCATACTTTTCATTTCTTGTTGTTCCCGTCAAACTTTTAGGACCTAATTGAACATTTTCACCTTTTGTCTAAATATTTGTGTCTTTTTTTTAACCCCACTTTCATTCTTTCTTGTTCCCATCGGAACTTTTGATTCTAAAAGGATATTTGACCAAGGTCAAAATGCCCAAGTCTATTGTTGACTTTCATCCCTTCTTCTTCTTTGTTTCCTTTTAGACTTTTGGGTTCTAATTGGAAATTTGACCCCAAATTCCAAATGTACAAGTCCACTTTCTTTTCTCAATCCTAACTTCTTCATTCTTTGGAACTTCAGACCCCGTTTGGATTTTTGGACTTTTGGTCCAAATATCCAAGTTTGATTTCCATTTTGGTCCCACCATCTAGTGTCCCTCTATATTTGATTGGATTTTACATTTCTATAGGAGATATTTTATGAAAGAAATATGAAGGTGTGAAACCATGGAAAGAGTGAAATATGTCATCTCATTGGATTTTGCATGTTCGAAGGAGCAATATAACTAGAGACAAAGTGATGTTGCTGAAGCATGGAAAAGGTGACATGTAACAACATTTGGTTCATTTCTTGAGCTCACAAGTCATTCAAAGAGTGCCCAGTTTCTAATTGCAAAAGTGTAGAAGGGTGACATCTGGCATGTTCTTGTTGGTTTCTACAAGTTCACAAGCTCCACATGGTGGGTCCCTTTCCAAGTTACGAAAGCATAGAAGGTTGTCACATGTCCTCTAATGACATCATTAATATTTTCAACAATGCTCTTCTCAATAGGCCCACTTTGATGACATGTAAAGTGACTTTGACTTGGAGCTTTTTGATTTGTCAGGACTTTTCAAAAAAAATCATACTCGATCAAGGCAATATGTTCATCGATTCTCTTTGATCCCAATAGATTTATGGCCTATATTGAAATTGGGCAATAGATAGTAAACGCCATATTCACAAAAAACCAATGAAAGGATTGTAACGATGTCTCAACTACTATATTGAATCCTTAAAGCTACAATTTTTTTAATACATTTCTTCCATATTGCAATAATGGCAAAAGTGATGCCCTTGCCTTTTTTTGTTGTAGAGAATTTTTCTAATAAAAGGTCATTCATGACCGACGTTTTCTATTGATCTCGTGGGGGTTTCTATTTTTGCACTTACAAAATCATTAATGAGGTGGCATGGCATGCACGTCAGGGTCATTTTGGTAGGCCTTCAACTCAAAATTTGAGGGCCAGATGTTTGCACCCAATTTGATCATATTTTATTTTAGTTGTTAATCCTAATTGAGTTAGGGTTTGGTGCTAGAACATGTAAGTTATATGCATAAACTATAAATGCAAGTATTGTAAGTTTATTATAAGGGTTCTTCACATAACTCTTCTCCAGATTTTCTCTAGAAGACTTATGCATTCTTTCATTTTAACACTGTAAAATTGGCTTTTATGCCTCTATGTTAATAAAAATCACTGCTTTTACCTCTTCCCAATGCTTGTGTTCTATGCAAATCTTGATAACTTCGAGTAAGTATAGATTCGTATCATTTTTATTAGATTGTACGAATGTGTTAATCTATTGCAAGTGGTAATTGTGGGTGATCTATACCCCTTTGATCTTTCAAACCCTAGCCTTCATGCTCTCTTGTAGAATTGATAAAGTAGAGTTCCATGTAAGCTTATTTAATGATCTTATTGATGCTATGTGGAACCTTTTAAGTAGGAAGAAAAAAATTATATCTTGGTGTATCACCTCCCCTTTTCCATGTGTTGGGTTGGACCAACACATCTACACTTAGATTAGAAGAGAAAGTAGGCCTTCTCTAGAGACTTGACCTCATCTTGCAAGGTACCACACCTTGAGGTCATTTCAATTGTCATTGAAATGTTGAACCTATGTTCAACAAGGTGCAATTTCATGTGACAACATTTTCCATATACTATATAGGTATTCCTAAGTGTGATAATGCTATGGTTTCAAGTATCCCTCAACATTAGTTAATGGTAAGGTAAAATTTGTAACAATATTCCAAGATAAAGACGAATCCATCAATCATTATCGTATATAAGATTAAACCACCTTAATATCATAGTAGACGAAAATATAGAAACCCATACTATTGGTGACATACTAGAATGAATATTAACATTATTAATGTTAGCATTGTTCCATTGTAAATATTATTTGTTGAGTTTACCATACCATGATTGATAATCAAAATAGTACCCCAAAATGAATATTAATTTCTTATATAAATATTTTAAATTTGTGCCCTCAAGCCATATAAATCATATATATACAATTAGCGCAAAATTATAG
Source organism: Sequoia sempervirens (assembly GCA_007258455.2). Lineage (NCBI taxonomy): Eukaryota > Viridiplantae > Streptophyta > Pinopsida > Cupressales > Cupressaceae > Sequoia > Sequoia sempervirens. The sequence goes on along the minus strand of VDFB02161431.1, from coordinate 16,011 downwards.
TTGAATCATTATATTTATGATATAATTACTTTACTCTCCAAATGAAATCACAACTCACCTTCCGATTGAACTCAATAACAATTTGCATCAAAATAGAATGAAAAATAATTACAAGTGAAACTCAATGTAAACCGCCATTAACCATGTAGTGGATGCACTCAAATAATTTGTGATTTTTTTTACTCAATGTTGTATCATCTACTTGCTAAATTTAGGATTTTCAAAATACAAAATTAAGCTCCAATTATAAAAAAAAATTGAAAGCAAATTGAACAATTTGGAGATTTAATCTAGGATCACGAGTTAGATCCATGATTTGTGAATGTGACAAGGAAAGGTGGTAATCAATTTTTAAAATGGGTGGAAATGATTAGGTAACTCATTTATTTGGCATTTAATAATTATTTGATGTTTCATTTAATTTGTGATCTTGAGTCACCAAATTGATTGGCTTGTCAATCAACTTGATTAATAGGTTAAATAAATTATTGTTTATTTAAATATTTTGATTGGATGGTTGAATCATGATGTGTAATTTATGACTTTAATTAATTCAATTGTGGATAATTTACATTTAAATTCAAATAAATTAATAAAAAATATTATTTAATCAACTTAATTATGATAAAGTAACGGACAACATAATATTAATTATTTTAATGAATTAGGAGGTGATAAGTGTGATGAAATTTAACATGAGATGATATTATAATGATTAATATAACATGATTCAATGTCTAAACCTAGTATTCATGTGGCTTCCCTCTCTTTTTTATTTTTCAATAATAAATATCATGATTATCAACTTACTCAATAGGAATATCCTCCTTTGAGCTTTGTTAAAATTAATGTTTAAAATTAACATATTCATAATGTTGATATATATATATATATATATATGAAATAATTTATAAAAATGTGTTAATTTATATAAGAATAAAAATAACTATAAATCAAAAATTAAGAAATCAAGGAAAGAAAACACAAAAGACACTTGAATTGATTCTACTTATAATCTAGTGAAAAAAAGGGAATATTTCAATAAAAGAATTCGTCTAAAGGTTAAAAGTAAGAACAAAATGTACCAAAATCAAAATTGAAAAGAAGGAATTAATTAACTAAATAAGATCCAATGAAAGAGATTTAAAAAATATAAAGAGATAACACTAACAAACCAAATAAATACTAGGAAATAACACAAGAAAGAAGATGAATTTGTTAACCCTATTAGACTAAAGCTAATGAAAGAAAATTCTAACAATATTGATAAGAAAAGAAAATAAAAAACATCAACAAAGAAAGAAGGAAGATAGGAAACAACTACTTAAATCCAATTCAAACAAGAACTTTAAAAAGGCAAATAAAGCTCAATAAGAATTAATATGAGAATTTGGAATTTAATCCCTAACAATAAGCATACAACCTATGAAAGCTGAAATACTACAACGGCACCAAACACACCACTTTGGAAACATCAAAAAAGAAGAGAGAGAACAAGGAGGGCCCGCAAAAATAGAAAACAAAGAAGAAGGGAAGGGGGAAGAATTAAGCAAGACTCGAGGGGGAGCAAAAACCAAAAAGAAGAAAGAGAGGAAGACAAACCAGGGAAGAAGAAGGAAGGAGAGGACAAGGGGGGATTAGGGATGAGGGAAACGGTGGTTTCTCAAGTTCCAAAAAAGATGTTGCTAGGAGAGGCTTAAAATCCAACCTTCATCACAATTAAGGTTGATGGGATGATTGACGATTTCTATAGCTTGGACCTTAAGCTTCCTCTTCAAGAATTTTTCCTCTTTGAACAAGATTTGATGTTTGGTTGATGAGGAGTGTTCAACAAGGACAAATTGAAGAGCATAGTCATGCTTGATGTCAACACTATGCTCTTTAATTCTAGTGTAGAATGAGTGACCCGTCTCACCTATATAAGAGTGCCACAAGAATAGACAACCATGTAGACACCCAAGTCTAGAAGGATGTCTCTTGAGTCTTTAAGAGGGGGGACATGATTTTTAAAGGTGGTAAAAGGGTTTGAAAGCACAATAGAGGCCTTTTTTTAGGAGGATTTTGGAGATTTTGTGGGAGACACCTTCAACAAAAGGTAAGGAGGCAATAGGAAGAGAAGAAGGTTGGGAAGAATTGGATTTGGAGTTGGTGATGAAACTTGATTTGGATTGCTTGAGGGCTTTGTATATTTTCTTGTTGGTATACCCATTTAACCCAAAGACACAACAAAGATGGTTTAACTCTTCCTCTATGTGATCTTCATCGCATATATGATAATTCCTCATGGTAATGGTTTTTAAGATCCCAAATTTTTGGTTAGGGTGGTGATGGGAAGAGGAATGGAGGTATAAATTTGAATGGGTAGCTTTGCAGAAAATCTAACATCCAAGGGACCTATCAAATTTTCTGAGGAGAAAAACATCAAGGATAGGAAATTGATTATTAGATCCAAACTCCTTGGTAAAGGAGATGTAAGGTGCTATGCTATTGAGGTGAGCATTAAATTCCTCTAACTTTTCAAGGCCATGCGGCCAACAAACATTAGTGTCATCCACATATCTCTTCCACCACCTTGGCTTGAAGGGGGAGGACATGAGAGCAATTTTTTCAAAGTGCTCCATATATAGGTTGGACATGATAGGCGAGAGGGGTGAGCCCATATCTACACCATCAACCTACTCATAGATGATTCCTTGGAAATAAAAAAAATGTAGATCTCAAGCATAACTCAACCAAGGTAGCAATTTCAACACTTACCTTGCACTTGACAATCTCAATGGTGTAAGGAATAGGAACCTTGGTGAAGAGGAAGATTACGTCAAAACTTACCAAGATGTCACTATTTTTTAACTTAATGTCTTACATATAATGGAAAAAATGGGTGGAATCTTTGATGAAAGAATCGGATTTTCCCACAAGAGGGGAGATTAATTTGGAAAGGAAAGAGGCCAACTTATAAGTAGGATATCCTATGGTGTCCACTATGGGCCTTAAGGGGATACCCTTTTTGTGAATTTTGGGAACACCATAAGTACGTAGGGCCACTTCTTTACAAGGAATAAGGTGCATCTTGATATAATCATCAAAGGAGGAGAAGTTATCACTGATTTGACTTTTTTTTATGATTTTGGCACAAGAGTTGTGAGAAACAATTTTGTAACTGCTGGAGTTGGAGAGAAGGTCAAGAATTTTGGACACAATCTTTTTTCTTCATGATAATTGTGGTGTTTCCTTTTCCAACTTTGAAAATAATTAGCCAATAAGCTTCTATTGTGGACTTGCAAGTCCACAAACACCCATCATACCTATCTCATGCCCTGAAAATAATTTTTTATTGTTAAACCATTTCAAGTCCCATAAAAATTAGTTATTGAGAAAGCCTAACCAGTTAAACATTCCTCGCCGCTTGAAAACAAATCATGAATCACATTTAATATTTAGATCTTTGAATCAAATCATATTTTTGTCGCACGTGTAAAATCTTGTTTAGACCTAAAACCTAGATATTTTTAGACCCAATTTTCGTTTCCTGTGAATTAAACAGTAGCTGTTGGCAAATTGGTTTTCATTACAGCTTTGTAGATTTTTCTTGCAAACTCTATCCATTTTTTCTCATCGGCATTGTTGACAGCATGTCACAATTTGTGCAGAATCTTGAGGTAAGTCACTTGCCATGGTCTCAATGAATTTTAATTTTTTGGGATTTGTATGCACCATTAATTTTTTTGTTGTGCTTTATTTCACTCTAAAACAATTACCCTAATTAACCGTTCTTAACCTTATGCCTCTTTGTAGGAGATCCTTGGCCCACACTCTCTACTACTGGTAATTGATCTATTACTATGTCTATAACTACCAAAATGTGAAAATGTATTAGTTTTAATTCATCTAGGGTTGTATAATTAAATTTTTGTATAGAGGGTTTCACTTATGTGCTTAAGGAAGCCCGCATAGAGCTTTGTGTAAGCAAAATTTATGGTAGTTGACTATTTTCTAGCTAATCCATTCAAGATTTATATCTTTCATCTTTGCATTTTTTAGTCCAATTTGAATGTTCAAGGCTATCACACTTTCGTTGCAATTGTGTTTGGAAAATATTATCAAATTTCCAAGCAAAATTTGAAACAACCTTTTCTGCAATGGGGTTCCCTCATAATTAAAAACCTTTGGCTACTTTTGAATCATAGAATAGGATCATCGTTGCTGAAGGAAGTGTGGAAACAACCTTCAACAATGAATAACAGGAAGATTATCAACTACCTGTAGTCCTTATAGGCCATGGTGTACTGGTGTGGCAAATGTCCAATTTGCATTTGATAAATGTGACTTGTAAGCCTAACAATGATTGAATATTGAAGGTCAATTCCCTTGTGCGTAAGACAAACCGTTCTTACTTACTGACTGAGCAAGAGATGTTTACAAAAAACTATATGTAAAATACTTCACCAGTGATGACAAGTGGAATGTTTTCTTGGCCAACTGGATTATTATGAAACATTTGGTTGAGTTAGAAAATGTTCTTTCACCTCACTAATAGAGAATTGGATGCCTAACCCATTTCTAAGTTCTAATCGATCAGATAGAAGACTATCTAAATTAGGTTGAATGGGAAAACCATTGGAAAAAAGGAATCAGAACGACTATATCCAAATAAATGTTTGCTAAATTTTCTAGCCTTTGTCAAAAAAAAAACACAAAGATAGATAAAGATGTTTGTACATTGGTCTGACTAGCTACAACAAAATGACTACTGAAATAAAATTTTCATTAGTCAATGAAATAATTTTTAGGTCTTTTCAAGAAACTTACATGACTATTATTATGGTGTTATATGTATTGCGAATTATTTTTATTGATTAGAGAGAAGATGAGCTATCATATTTGTTTCCGTTATGTGGAACTGCACGAGGAAGACGTTATATTACACATACACACTTGCACATAGATTAAGATCCATTTAGTTGAGTAGAGAAAAGATAAACTTCAGGCTTCGTTCCCTATGTGGAACTATGATGAAGACAACATGTTGAACTTGAGAAGAAAGGAAAATAGAGATTCTAACTCAAAGTCAAGAATTGATTATTTAAATCCTAACTAGTTTTTGCAACAACATGGATTTGAGGTCTATTCTATAAACATTTAATATTTCTTAGAACATATTATAATATCATACTATGAGGTTACTAATGTAAATTTTTAATATTATTCTTTTATGTTTGGAATGGATTTAAGTGGCATGTGATAACAAAAATGTGCTTAATGGTAAGCAACATTTTTTTTGGTTAATAAGTGGAGGCCTACCTATAGAAAGATGATTCCATTAGGGATAGCAAAATTACAACTAGAGTTGTAGCTTATACTGCCATAGAAACTAAACCATAAGAAGTTGCAAAATCAACTACAATCACTTTGCCACAAAGAACTTATGCATATAAAATGACTCATAATAGTGGAGACACCCAACCAAAGTGGAACATGACAATCACTCGACAAGGAACAAGAAACTAAACCAAACTAAGGCCCAATTACACATTCAACAATACATCACAAATTTATTGCCAAGGCAAGACTGCCAAGGGTTCTATTAACTTTTTCTCTCATAAAGCTACAGACAGACTGATTTATTTGTAGGGGAATATGTGTTGAACAATGGTTTGATGTGCCCTTCTTTGTATTATTGCATATTGTTCAAATTACATATTTAGAGGATTCGTTATACAAAATCCATAAGCTTGTACCCAAATTATTACTGAGTTTTTGTTGCTCATTTTCTATGTGAGATTCAATCAAGACCTTGATTAGGCCAACTCATCATTTTTTGCAATAAATTGTATGTACATGGGATTAGTCATTTGCTCCCATATACATAGAGTCTTAATGTTAGCAAATATCATATTATCATCAGACTTATTATAAAATCCTAGAGCATCGTTATCTAGAGAACTTATAAAAGTTAATTGAATATTTAATGGTTCTATATCTAGAGTAGGTAAATAGCAGGTAGAAATTTAAATTTGATTTTATGAAATAATACCTCCAAATAATTAGTTCATATATTGATTAGATCTCTACAGACTTTGGTCATTGAGCATAGTTAGGAGTTAAAATATTTAGATGCTAGCATCAAAATTTTCTTATGTCATATTTTAGTAATTTTTTGGTTTACATATCACAGTCACTTTAATTATTACGATAAAAGTGCAAGGACATGTATTGTAAATCTTATTTTATTGGAAATAGTCAAATAGATATTACAAGATAGCTACATTTAATAGATTTTCTTGCTATGTCATTTCATTGTCACACTAGTGTTTGAATAACCATTTTTTTTGTTGTATCTACAAGTTTAACACAAGTGTTTCTTTTTAGGAAAATATATCATTAAGTGAAGCTCACAAGAGGATATGGCTAGTGGACTCTAACGTCTCTCTCATCCTCTCCACATTCCCTCCTTCCAAATGCCTTGGATGCATGCACACAAAAAAAATGAATTGTTTATTATCTTAATTATTTTGCTACACAAGTTCTTTAGATATATTAAACTATCAAATTGAAGGAATCTTGTAAAAGATTACTAGATGTTGTGGAGGTTGAATTTGATTCCTTTTCTGAGTATTACAAATCTCTTTCAACATACATAGGATTTTTATATTCTCTTCATTTGTTAAAACATCAGCTTGTTCATATTCCATACTATATTTAGGTTGATCATGGTAGGCCTATCATACCATGGTTATTTGTACAAATCATAGTTCATATTTGTTGTCAAAACATGCATAATTTAAATTGTTGTACAATTAATTACATAATATTAAAATACATTTAAATTTTACTTGTAATCTCCTATCGGCATATCCCTTGAACCTTCCATGGGTGCAAGTTCTAGTTAAATCATTATTTTCCAATAATTTGTTAAAGGCAAGAGCCTCAGTTTTTGCGATAGTGCATCTAGGTGGTTTGGCATGTCTAAGGTCCACAAAACAATCCTCTCAGACTTCTTCTGCAAACTCCATAGGAAAGAGACGGGTCAAACCCAAGACCTCTTTTTAGGAAGTTAAAAAGCTAGGGAGTCTAAGGAGGCATCAGATAAGTTGACAACTAACTTGCTCTCCCAATCACAAGCTATAGGATGATTGGAGAAAAAGGGTTGAGACATGCGAATAGGAATTGAACAGATTCATAAGAACTGGCGGAAGAGTGAGGGGTTCCACACACACCAAAAGTTTTCAATGTGGAATGGTGAGAGAGATAGGGCAATGTTTATGCAGCCCTCAAAACAGACATTTGATCATATTTATTAATTAATTAAAAATAAATAATGCATTTAATAAATAAGATCAAATGTCCATTTCGAGGGCTACATTCTGAGAGACAGGATGGATGGATCATGGCAGTAGGATTTGCAATGTCCGAGGAAGAAACATGGAGGGACAAGAGGTGCAAAGAACTGACAGTCGTCATTAACTACATGGTCCCATGGGGGGCTTGGGCTCCTATTTTCACCTAAGCAGGTGGTCTCATGGGAAAAGAAAAACTTCTGCTACAGGATTAATTGGAATTTTTTTCAACCTAAACTGTTTTGGGCTGAAAATTTCAGCTGGTGAGATTGGGGTGGGGCTAGAAATTGCCCCACCTGCTTAAGAGTACTTTCCTGCCACTTGTCACAAATCTAAAAATTTAGATTCCCGCTAGGAAAAAATTGGAGGGAAATGATGTTTATTTATTAATTTTTTATTCACAATATTCCATTCTACCACCAGCCTGAATGTTAAATTTTGAAGCTAAACTGCACGACTAAATTTATGGGACCACGCGCTTCAAAATATTCAGCTAAAATTTTGATCAGATTCTGCTCTGTATTTTTAGGAAGCCCCCCTCCATAGGACCGTGCACGGTATACTAGGGACAACGGTATACTGATGAAGCAGCTCGAGGAACATATTGCTTAGAGGATTTGTAAGCAGTCACTAATGCAGAAATCAGAAAAACCATGTTGAGGACAAGAATGTACTGACAAAACTGGAGACAGGTCTAACGGAGGAGACCGTTGATGGCATGCTGGACTGGATCTGCACCGATCGAGTTCTGTGGTCATTCCAATTAAAAAGTAAATACAGTAGGACATTGCTAGTGGCCAACGCTATATGCTCTGTTGTTTTTCAGATCTTTATTGCTCAATGCACAATTGTTTTACTCCTAGGCTAAGTAAAAAATAGCACTTTTGGTTCGATATTCCATTGGGTTTCCAACTTCTGCTCCATTATGACACCATTACAATGCTTTAGGACCACCCATAGATACAGGGAAACAATTGCTAGAAACAGAGCTGGTACAACTGATGGGACCAAACACCATTAAGCTTTTTGTCTACCTACTCAAGTGTTTTCTGTGTATCTTGGTTGCTTTGTCTTATCAGCCACACAAAAACTTCCTATGAGAGAAATGTACTGGTCATGCTTTGCTACACTAAAATAGAAATCTGACCACCACTCTGCAAGAAACTGAGTTTACGTACGCTTGTGGGCAGGATTATCTGAAACATCCTTCTCTGCTCGTAGAAACCATTATAATGTACTTACCTACATCTATCCAATAAGGCCAACGCTATATGCTCTATATGCGGTTATAAGGCCATAGGAGTTAAATTTCAAATCCTGCCAAGTGATGCGAAATCTATCTAATAATGTAAGTTTCTTGATTTGCCATAGTCTTTGTGTTAGTTCTAATAATTTTGTGAAGGCTTTGGCCATTCACCAGGCTATTTTACATAAGCACATTTATCTTACTGATATAATTATTGAATTTGACTCTAAAATCTTGATTGATAATTTCAAATGAAACTCTTACTTTCACTTCAAATAATGATAAATAAATGAATATAAGAAACATATAAACATCTTCATTCATGATTTCAATGTTATTAATTGGAATCATATTAGAAAGCGATGTAAATCAAATTGCTAGTATTTTTGGCCAAATTAGCTTCTAATTAGAATATCATTAAGATTGATACTATAAATTACCATGATTGTCATATCTATAAGAAAACACTTTAGTGTCTTTTTTTAATTCTCCCTACAATGCTTCTTTGGATTTGTGATTATTGCTACTATGTTTTTTCTATTGTATAAATGTTTTTGGTGTCCTTTTTGTTTATTTAACTATATTTAATTTTATTATTACTATTTTTAAATAGTTTTCCTTATGTTAAAACTTTAATTCTAATACCCAAAGCATGTACAAATCTTCAAGGAAACAAATGCTCATCTCCAATTTGTGAGGTTTAAATTCCTTATCTATTTTCAATGTATTTGAAATTTCTTGATTCTTTAAAAATAATGTGTCATAAATATTTTTAAAATAAACAAATTTACTTTATAGTCAATTTTTATTTTAATATATATTTTTACTATATATATATTAAAAATATGTATTTAAATAATTCATTGAATATCTAACTATAACATGCCCAAATTAAAATCTAAGAAATACTTGTATTTTTTTTCTTGCTTTCAAACTCACATTCATACTAAATGAATTTCCATAATTTATTTATTAAATTTTTTTTTTTTTAAATAAAATGGTAGAAACGTTTTTTTGCATTTCCATTAATTTCCATTGTTGGTAAGGTGTTTATAGAATTTACTCCTTCCAAAATCTACGCAGACCATATGAGGTGTTTATAGAATGTAAGGAAATCGTATTGAATAATGGGAGAACGTGACTAAATGTGATGAATTAATTTATACACAGAAGATATTCAAAAGGTTGTAGAAGATAATAAATGCATTGAACTTGAATCTTGATGGATGTCTGAGTGTAACCAGGAGTCTAAATTGATATATTTAGAAGAACCTCTAAAGGAGGTTCAAGGATTACATCGATAGAAAATTATATGTATGTTAATATGTTAGAGAGTATGTGCTTTTGCATGGATGTGTTGCATGTGGTTGGATTAAACAATTAATAACAAGTGTTAAATAATGGAATGAAATAAACTTAGACAAATCTAGATTTTTTCTTACAGAAATTAAGTATTATCTAATTATGAAATATTTTCATTTAAATTTAAAACATAAAACAATACAAATGAAAAAAGAAAGTTGTCATCAAATTGATGAAAACCATTAAAAATGGAAATAGAATGTTCCCATCTAGTTGTCAAATCGATATTTATCTAGCTTATATGTGGTAAGTTAGATTTTGGAGGCTTTTACTTGGTGACTCAATAGTGGTTTGCAGGGTGTGAGACTTATTTTGAGCTCAAATCTCACATTATATATAGCCCATCGACTAAAAGTTGGGAAATATTGATGATATTTTATTTTAATATTTAAAATTATTTCAAAAAGAAGAATTAGTTATGTTCTACCTTTTAAATTTATTTATTTAATAATTTTTAGAATTAGTTATGTTATACCTTTTGTCAACTATAGTGATGCCTACAATTTTGGATTTGCATGTTGGGCACCAGATTTTTGGGTTTCATGTTTCTTATTTTTGGAGGGAAAATATTGTTGTAATTTTCTATATATTGTAAGAGATTTTTCATTGTAAAGGTTGATGAATTGAAGCATGATTTGCAGTCCTTAGGTTAGATATAATTTCAATTTTTCTGCACTTAGTTTTAGCAAGTGGGATTAAGATAATGGTTTTCAATATGTCAATGAAGTTTGTTAGAGTGTAAATGTTGCTTATTTGCTTGAAATCAATAAAAGGATCTAGATTCAAAACCATCTTTGATATCGTTGTGAATGGTATTTTTTGGTTTGTTGTTGATCTACAGTTCTTTGATGAAACAATAAAATATGTTATGTTATGTGCTTCAATCTTATTGAAGTTTTTTGAAATATGTTAATTAATCCTACACAATGGATGGATGCGGTTGTGTATTCATTACAAATTAATTCATTCCTTAGTTATTCTTAAAGTTTTGTTGAAGAATTGCATGTTCAGATAATAGAATAAGTATTTGTTCGCTTGTTTGGTTAACTCTCGAATATCTTTTTCTCTTTATTTTAAAACTCGTTATTAGTTTAGTTCTATTTAAATTAAAGTACCCCAGTTTGAATATCATAAAACTAGTAGGCCGCTTGCATATTTCAGCCATTTAGAACACTTGGAAAAAACAACAACGTTGTGACCCAACACCTAGGACCTTGGGGGTGTCTAATTTAATGATCATTCACTTCTTTCAAGGGAGGTCATCTCATCTTGCCTATGTTGCATGTGTCGATTTGGCCATTAACACCTCCCTTCCAGCATAATCAATACCAAGGAGGAGCGTGAGAAAATAAATAGTCCTAGCCTTCAAATCAAATCATTCCAGTCCCCACTTCTCTTCAAACCATAATGCCAAATCATAACAAAGAAATGGTAGTTGGTCAAAATAATCTAGCAGATGATTCAAACGCATGGTGTTTCCCATGCAATGATGCACATATGCCCCACAATTTCTCTAGAGGCAATCTCTAGGAGAGGATATTGAAGCAACAAAACCAAGGAATTACTACTAATATAGGAACAAGTGCCTATCAATCCTCAAGAGTGGAAAATGCTAGCCTAGTGGCACAGATGCAAGGCATGTCCCTCGAGCAAGAAGGAGATTACTTCAGACCATGCTCTATTTTCTTAGATGGAGGGAGAGGATGCAATGTTCACCAATGATGCATTAATGACCAAAACCCCTCAAGTTCAATTTGATTATTACACCTTGTCTTAAAGGAGGTTGATTAGAGAGCATGTACCTATTACGCTACAACCTAAACCGACCTTCAAATGCAAAGGACCCAAAACTGCTAGTGGCAGATCCAACATTCCCAACGAAAAGTGAGGTAATAGCAAGTAAAATAAAAGAGCCAAATGCCCAAATATCTAGGCCGCTCAATATGATGGAACAATTAAAAAAGGTCTTGACCCATGTCTCTTTATGGTATATTTTGGCTATCCTCAAACAAAAATCCTTATTGTGGGAGGTCTTGGGAGAGGATAAACTACCTCTGCAAATTGATGCAGTTATAGAACATAATCAAGAAGAAAGTAAGGAGCCAATTCAAGAGTCATGAGCTTTGGGAGCTACAACATTCTTAAACACAAAGGAAAAGGTGGTGAAGGAGGAGGTAAGCCAAAACCTACCCCATTTTTCTTAACCCTCATTGTAGGGATAAGCTGCTACATAATTTTATGATTGACTCTAGTGCTAGCACCATAGTTATGCCTAAGTTAATTATATATTCTTTAAAATTAGACTATGATCCCCTTGATAGAGTAATCATGCAATTAAATGGAAAAAGAGTCCAAGTCATAGGTCTAATCAAAAGCCTCTATTTGACCTTAAAATCATGTCCTAGCATTGTAATCACCCAAGAGCTGGTAGTAATTGATATCCCTCCCATTTTTGGGCTATGTATATCTAGAGATTTTACCTGTAAAATTAGAGGACATTTGTCTCTAGATTAGTCCCATCTAATCCTCAGAACCAAACATGGTGCCAAGATGAAATTATTAAGTAACCCCACTCAAAGCACATAGTTGATATTGTTGTGATGAATTTTAAAGCTACGCATATATCATTTTCAAAAAATGAAATGTATTATGTGGAGATGCTAGAAGATGAGGAGGTTATTAGAGATAGGATCTCCAAAGAGAAGTCTTGATAAATGAATTCTTGAGGAATGAACCATTTGAAACTATGATGCTATCGGGCCTCACACATGTGATTTATGACAAAGATCAATTAATCCTCAAGTGGCTAAGAAGCAATAAATCCATCATGAGAGCTTTGATGATGAATTAGGCCTATGGAATCTACTGATGATGAAAGATATAGGATGAGTTCAAGGGTAGGAATTTTCCTAGTGTCCCCTATTGGAGAAAAGAATCCCATACCCTTTCATTTCTAATTTTCCAACATAAATAATGAAGCCAAGTAAAAAGGCCTGGTCCATGGTTTGAATCTTACAGAGAAAATGGGAATCAAGAAGTTGAAGGTCTTCGAAGACTCAGAGTTAGTGATCAAGCAGGTTAGAGGAAATTTAGTCATAAAGAATGTGTGGATGTGATCCTACCACCATAGAGTGTGGGAAATAATTGAATGGTTTGAACCTTTTAATATCCAGGTGCTTTTGAGGTCTTAGAATGCGATGGTAGATAGAATGGTAACAGTCGGTTCTCAATTTGACCTAGTGACAAACCTCCTATTAAATAAGCATGTAGTGTGAGTGATTGTAAGACCCTCTATTTCTAATAATGATCAAAACAACCAAGTATTTGAGAGTGATGCTCAGATTCCCATGTTCATTCAACATTCTAGTGAGTTTACAGAATAATTACAGCCTAAAATTGAGGTGTATGAATATCAAATTATACATCTTAGAACCAATAAGCTTCCAAAGGGTTTAATCACTCTAAATAATATTTTTTATTCTAATGATGCTATATTTGGAAAAATAAAGTTCATCACAAACAAAGGTGATTACTCTAATCTATATGTCAAAGATGGGAGGAAATTAAAAGTTGGAAAGGATGTCGCTCAAAGGGACAAATAAAGGTTAATATCCTTTTGCAATGAGTATGATATTCATGGCATGGACTTATGATGACCTAAGGGGTTATGACCCTACTATGATCCAGCACACTATAGACCTAATTAAAGGGTCTAAACCAATTTTCCAATTTAAACAAAGGCCAATCAACTCCAAAATAAAATCTCTCATGGCTCAAGAATTGAGAAAGCGTATAGATTGTAGGATCATTTATCTGATCAAGCATTCTACTTGGGTATCTAACATGGTTCCTATCTGAAAGAATAATGGTGACATTCATATTTGTGTGGATCTAGAGATTTAAAAAAATCCTCTTTAAAAGATCACTATCCCCTTCTTTTGATGGAGTAGATCCTTCAAACTATGGCAGGATAAAAAAATGCTTCTCTTGCTTGATGGTTTCTCTGGATATAATCAAGGGTCAACTTAGAAGAGGACCAACATAAAACCATGTTTACCACTAAGTAGGGAATGTTTTCATTAGCCAAGATTCCTTTCATTCTATCAAATGTAGGAGCCACCTTTTAGCAGGTAATTGATGTTGCTTTCAAGGATCTGATCAATTTTATCATCCTTATATATTTGGATGAGGTCTGACGGTATTCTCCAAGTTTAAGGAGGATCATTTTGATCATTTGTAGAAGGTTTTCCAGAATTTCCAAGAGTTTTGTGTGTCCTTGAACCCCTAGAAATATGTTTTTAGAGTTCCGCAGGTAAGTTGCTTGGGTAAATAGTCTCCAAAGAAGGAATTTCCATAGATCCTGAGAGGGTGAAAGCCATAAAGAAATTGCACCTACTAGTACATAAGAAGTGAGTACAATCTTTCTTGGGAAAAAATTAATTTTTCAACAGACTTATCTCTTACTTTATTGGGATGGTTAGGCCTATTAGCCTTATGCTAAAGAAGGGATTGGTTTTCAAATGGACTCTAGAGGGCATAGCCACATTTGAAAAAATAAAATAAGCAATTTCTCCCACCTCGTTGTTGGTTAATCCAAACTTCTCAAATGATTTCATCATGTATGTCTATGGTGGTGAGCATAGCATTGTACCAGTGCTTATACATAAAGATGAAAAAGAGAAGGGAGAGCATTCAATTGCTTTCTATTCAAGAACTTACGAGGGTATGAGACCAACTATAAATTTGTTGAAAAATAGGCATTTGATGTTGTGAAGGGCCTCAATAAATTATGGAACCTAGTGTCAACAAGAAAAATAATGGTTTGTGTGGCTCATTACAATGTGAGAGAATACATTATAGAGGGGGAGATCACAAAAATTTTAAAATATGATATCGAGGTTCATCCAACAAAGGTAATTAGAAGAAAATGATTGTGTGAGTATTTGGCCAATAAAATCAAACCCCTTACTCAAAGAAGAATTGTTTGAGAAAGTTTTTTGTTAATCAATTTGAGACATGGAAGAGTCCTAGGTTATAGATAGAGTTCAATTTATGGAAACTAGTAGATATCCAGAAAGCCTCACGTCTCACAAAAGGTAATTCTATACCTAGGTTACAAAATGTTGGATATGTGTTAATTGAAAGAATCCTTTTTATGAGGAAAGTCTATGGAGTGCTTCTTTGATGTGTAGATGGACACCAAGCTAGTAGAAGTTTGCAGCATAAATTTCACAATAGCCTAGCAGGTGATCATTTCTCTACAAAAATGACCACCATGAATATAATTTATGCAGGATACTATTGGCTGACCTTATTTGTAGATTACCATAGTCTGGTGAAGAAATGCCAATAGTGCCAATTCTTTGTTAGCAAGCAGAGAAATTTACCTATGCCTCTTAACCCAATAGTAATTGATGAACCTTTTGCTCAATGGGGCTTAGATTTCATCACAATGATCAATTCAATGTCAAGCATTGAAAACAAGTGGATTCTAATGGTAATATAATACTTCACTAGGCGGTTGGAAGCAGTTCCTCTAAAAGGAGCCATAAAGAATGATATTCCCAATTTCCTAGAAGAGTTAGTGGCATGTTTCAAATCTCCAAAATCCATTATTTTGGATGATGTAAGAGCTTTCCTTGGCTCAAATTTTTTTGAGTTTGCATTGAGAAATGGGATCTTTCTTAAGACCTCATCTAATTATTATTCATAAGGTAATGGGCTGGAAAAGTCCACAAATAATAATTTAATAAGACTGATCAAGTGAATAGGTGTGGATCATCAGAGAGAATGACATAAACACTTAAGAATAATGATATGGGTTGATCGGATTAATCCTAAGTACGTTTTGAAGGCATATCCATATGATTTGGTTCATGGGAAGGAAGTTGTGATCTACCAATTTCTACAAAAATATTGGAATTGCAACTTCTTAAGTCTCTGGATATTCAGGAAGATGGAGCTATGGAAGTAAGATTGGTAGATTTACTCGATGCCTAAGTGGTTTGACAAGAAAGTGTGAAACCTTGGATTTAGAGAGGGAGATTTTGTCCTGAAATACAATGA